>KZ808272.1:149582-159753 GCA_000696205.2 Oncopeltus fasciatus
AAAATCCTAAATTTTCTACAAAATGTAATTAGAAAACCTCAAGAAATTATCTTTTAAACAAATATAAAGTCTGTTAAGGCAATCATAAGTTAACTTACAACATGTAATGTGAGAGAGCTGATGGGTCTAATGTTTCTAATAATCTAGAGGAAAAAATTTGGTTTTTGGCCTCATTCAAACCAATTCAGATTGTTTAATTTGTGCCAGTTAATCAAATAAACCAATTTCATTCCTTTAATAAATTATAAATGTACAAAGTAATGCAACATTAAAGGGGAAACCTCCACCAACTTCAGCCTCATTGTACTAAGAAGTTAATTAAAAACCACTCTTTGGAGAGAATCACTTGCCTTGAAACTTAATCCACTCCCACCAATCATTTATTTATTTATAAAGCGTATATTTTTTTCCTTTTTTTATTCCATTAAAAAATATTTATACAATGCTTTTTTTTTTTTTTATTAAGAAATACATTTTAAAATTATTTTGAGATAGAGATGTAGTTGACTAAGAAGATTTATGACTTAAAGGTAATAGTCCAAAAGTTGAGAAAGAAACACAATTTTCTTTGAAACTGTTAGCATTTTTTGCATAGTAGTAAGTGATCAAATATAATCCATATAAAATTTAAAATATAATCCATATAAGTGATCTTTGCATGCCATTTATGGCAATATTAATCTTTTTTATATAATGGTGAGATAAGTTGGAGTAGAGGAGTGAGAAATGAGTGAGTTTTCTTTGTGTACCTCTCAGTGAAGATGGTGCCATTAGGGGGATGGACACATATGTGTGTCAAGGAAGGTGAGTTGAAGTATAGATTCTATGTTTAATAGTTTTTTTTAAGCAGGTGTGGTCTGAATTGAATGCAGTCAGGATTTGTGTTATTTTGTCAGAAACTTCCTTGACACTCTATTTAAAACTTTATATAAAATAATACACACAGTAATTTGTATTTATACATTTAATATAATAAATTTCATAGTGGTTGTTTTTAGTTTTACTAAAGAAGGTACTGAAAATTCATAACAATTAAAGTGCCTATTTAAAAAATGGAAACATGACAGGCTTTGACAAACGAAGAGGGACTCTATAAAAATGCTTTACTATATGAAGTATATTCTACCATTATTAACTAAAGGACTTTCTGATTTTTCAGTCACTAGGAAAAATTATTATTCATTCATAATAATAAAATTATTCATTCAAAAAAACATTTCATTAGTATTATAAACTTGGTCATTCATTACAATACTAATGAAATAGATAATTCATTTAAAAACCAAACAAAAAAACAAGTAAATGACAGTAAAATAAAACAAAAGTATTTTTAAAATTAGGTAACCCTATTAGTTCATAAATATAAAAAGCATACCTCAAATGAAGTTTCACCTGCTTTGTTCTTTGCAATGCAGGTGACAACCCCTGAGTCTAATCTTGACACATTAGTAATCATGAGTGCATGATTTCCTGATTCATTGACTAAAATTTTGTGTGTACTATCATCAGTAACTTGGCGTCCATTTATGTACCATGTCACATCAGGGTAGGGTCTACCCGTAACCCTACAATCAAACCTCGTCATCTTTCCTTCAGTTACATCTCTATCGGCGCATGCTCTAACAAAATTTGGTGCAATCATCTTTCCTTCAGCTGATTCTTCAGTCCTAATTGTTTCTCTGAAAATAAAACATTTAAAATAATTGTATAGGAGTAAAATTAGGGGTTAAAAGTTTAAAATTGCTATAAGAGCCCATCGGTTACAACTATCAACCTGAAGTGTGTGCTTTTTTGACAATAGTATAAAGCTCTATAAAATTTTTTTTCTATATTTCAGTTGTGTTTACATTTGTTGTTCAGTAAATAGAAGATTTTGCTGGAGAACAACAAAATTATAGATCATGTATTTGCTATTTTATTTTGTTCATAACTTACTGCAGTAAAATTGTAAAGATTATAATCATAAACTTTAAATATAAACTGACTTTAATGAAATATACTTAGGTTGCTCCTGTTCTTGTGAAGTATCTATTTCAAGTGACTCTAAGAGCCATGAGTTAAGTTCATATTTTTAAATAGGTACAATTTCAATTTTTGTAAATAATGTATAGATATTAAACAATGCTAATCCATGCCTTTCAAGTTTGATAAGAACTTTCATATCACTAGCAATAAGGCCAAGTTATCGGTTTTTCAATCTGGCAAGTCTCTGATCTCTTTTCTCCTCATTTCCTTCAAAAGTTTTGGAAGCCTAAGCTGTTTCAAATACTAAATTAGTTTGCTTTATTTTAGAAATTATGTCTGTGAGAGCAGTTAAGGACTAAAAATATATAAAACTTGATATATTGATCAAATGGAGAGTTTTAGGACCATATAGTTATTAATAAATTTTTTATTGGGGTTTGTTCAAGGTAGATCCAAAAATTCAATTTTTAAAATGTGTATTTTTCAATTATCAGTCAACATTTCGGCTTACATTGTAAGCCATCTTTGGGCTATCATAAAGGCGAGAGAGGATGTCATGTCACCAGGATTCCAAATTCATGACTGAAGGATGAATATGGGATCTCAGTCATGAATATGGGATCCTGGTGACAAGACGTCCCCTCTCCCCTTCATGATAGCCCTGAAGATGGCTTACAATGTAAGCCAAAACGTTGGCAAATAATTAAAAAATACACTTTTTTAAATTGTATTTTTTGTATATACCTTGACCGAACTACAACTAAAAAAACATCTACTGATTATATTGTTATTATTTTCCTTATAACTTCACAGAAAATATTTAAATTAAATTTGGGCAGCAGTCAAATGTAATAATTGCAAACAATATGGCAATAACCACTTTAAAGTTGATTGTAAGTTTAGAATGTATTTAAATACAAAGTAAATAGTAATTTTCAAATTTATTAATGTTTTAAACAAAGTGTTAAATTTTACCACAGGCTGCCTAGGCTTATAAATCAATGGACAGGAAGTACCAACCTCCCACTTCCAAATTTGATTAAAAATCATAGAACATTAAGAAATTTTGAAGTTATTAATGGGGTACTAGAGACATGAAAGATTGATAGTTTTGTGAAAATGATCATGTTGCAAAGAAAAAAAAAAGAAAAGAAAAACTATGAATTTAATTTTCATGTAGATTCTTTCCTCATATTATCCCATGGATGATTATTTATGAAGAAAGGTAAAAGCTTATAAAAGAATCTTCATTTCAAGTTTCAAGGGAGTTTTTTACTACCTATAAAGAAATATTTTTCAGCATTTATGCATCTTGCAAAGGTTTTCCATTTCCTTTCATAGGTTTTACAAGCTACTATCTAATAAATTTTTCAAATTTCACATCAATCTATTTAGCAAAACTTTTTTTTTTAAGATATAAACATGGGACAACTTTTAAATTTTGTTATTTTTTAATTTGAGACTCTAAAACACAAGTTGAAAAGAAGACAAAATTTTAAAGAAAGATCATGAATTTTTTGAAGTACCATTACACTAAATATTTATTTGCCCACAGTTAAGGGTAGTGTAATGAACAAAAAGCAATTTTGATCTAAAGAATATTAGTGGTTACCTTTCATAAATTTGTTCTTGGGTTCTTGAAGGTTCCACAGCAAGATATGCAGATGTAACAACACAACCTAAAGAAATATAAAATACAAGGATAATATTTTGAAAATTAATTAACAATTAAAAATAATACATCAACATTTTGTGGGATGTGTATTTCAATAAATGCATACACTTTAGGGCTGCTTCAAAGAGGAGAAAGAAATATATTTACCAAGTAAAATGAAAAGTATAATTTGAAACTGAAATAAATTTAATAATTTTTATTAAGTTATTAAATAACTTAATTATTGTTAAATAGTCAATCAAGCTTTTTTTTAGTTAGGTTAAAACAATATGGGATGGGTGAAATTCAGATTATAAATGAAAAAGATATATTGTGTTTGTGGTTAAAAATCAATCCTTCTAGCTTTAGCTAGAGCTAAGCAATAATCATTCTATTGATTACTCTAAAAAAAAAAAATATGTTATTTAGATTAAAGATTTCAAAAGGTAATTAGACATATTCTGATTTTTTTTCTATTGATTTTTAATTAGAAAATGAATTTATAGTGGAAACATTATTGGCAATAAGCTTTAAACTGGAAGTCAACAATAGCTAGCGTATGCATACAAATTTTGATTTCAAAATACAATTTCATACATGAATACCTGCTTTTAATTCAAAGAAATTAAAATGATAAAAATTCTTATATTCATGAAAATAAAACACAATTTTTTCCTTGTAATAAATAAGGGACCTTTACACAATATCATAACTTAGAAAAGCTTGAGTTACAGAAAAATGCACAAATAAAAACATACCTTGTGGGTTTTCAGCAAGAAGTGTATAATGTCCACTGTCTTGAGATGAGACTTGATTTATTTGCAGAATGGCTTGCTGATTTGAGTATGATATTTGGTGTTTTTGAGATGAAACCACTCTTTTCCCATTTTTGAACCATGTCAACTAGAACATAATTGAAGAAATTAATCATAAGTATTAAAAAATTAACTTTTAAAATATACATGCAGAAAGGAAAAATCAGTATCATGTGCAAAGACGGTTTACTAAGTAAACAGGAGATAAGAAAACTTAGAAAGACAATTATTTTCCATGATTTCAACTGCAATATACTATAATTGTAGCTATGTGATGTGTGAATATGAGAAATATGAATAACTGTGTCCACTGTGAATTCATTATTATTCTTGGATATAATTAGTAATATATTCTTATTGAATATAACCTTGAGACTTTGTATCTAAGTGAGTGAGTATTAATTTCAATATTAAGCATAATAGAGTATAAGACTAATACAATTTTAAATTGAAATGACAAAAAATTATTTAAAAATACAAGGAAAATTTTTAAATAAAAGAATGTAACAAAACAAAATAAACTCTTGTAGATTGTATAGAAGTATAATTTGTGCGTTGTGCTGATAGTTTTGCAATATTGAAAACAAAACATAAATTAAGAAACAAATATGTCTATAAAGAAAAAATCAGTAAAAAGAAATAAACAAATAAATAAATAATAACAAAAAAGTGTACTTTTTTCCCACAATTTTATAAATTTAACTTATAATTTTTTTATGTAAAGTTTTTTCCGGGTTGGACCGTGTTAAGTTTTTGAAACTTAACACGGTCCAACCCGGAAAAAACTTTACATACATCTGATGACTGTGGAAGCCTACGTGAACATCTTATAATTTTTTTATTATATGTTTTCATTTATGTAAAGCAGCAGGAACCTAAATGAAGTGGATTGGTAGTACATATAAGAATATGCATTAAGATAATATAACATATACAAATAAAAAATAAAAATAGTTCATTTTAAGGGAATTTTCTTTTATTGATTAATCTATCAAAACAATTAAGTTTTAAGATGGAAGATTAATCTATACATGAGAAATTCTATATATGAGAAATATAGACAATAAGTATTTTAATTAAGCCTTAACTTAGCATTAACTTAATCAAAAAGTTTGTATTAGAGGCAAAATGTATAAGGGTATAAATAAATAATTTAAATACACACACACACTCACACACACACACACACGCACACACACATACACACACATACACACATATATAAAGAAATTGTATATAGAAAATGAAGCACTCGTGGCTGCGATACAGTTATCAAGAAAAGGTGGGATAGACAGTGCAGTGCACACACAAAAATATGAAATTGAACTTGTGATTTTTTCTTTTTGTGTGTGCACTGCACTCTCTATACCACCTGTTATTGATTACTATATATATATATATGGTCTTTAGCAAACCAGCACATCATAGAGGTNCAGTCAGGAAAATAGTTTAATCAAATTATTTATAAATTCTGTAAATTTTTATGTGTGTTTGTTGCCCCTGACTGAATTGAAAATAAAGAATTTGATATTATACAAAATAAAAGGAGGGAGAAAAGGAAAATTGGCCAATTGAAAACCACATTGGTAGGTATGTAACACATAAAGCAGTTTACTTACTCTTGGACGAGGGTTAGCTGGTACTTTGGCTGTGAATACAACATCAGCACCTTCGGTCTGTTTCGAGTTCCTCGGCTTGGTCAGGACCTGAGGAGGGGCCGGGGGCCCGAGTGAGGAGTCAATGCGGGTCTCAAGGTTAGCATCACTTTCTCCCACATACCTCCGAGTAAGTGATTCTCGGAATGATATTTCTCTTAATATTCTATATTCAAATGTATCAACTTTAAAATCCTGAAAATAAAATTAAAATAAATAAATCTTTCTTAAAATAGAATTATCAATTTCAATAGAATTTCAAAGAAAGATTAAAACAATCAGGAATGGAAAATAATTCACCATGAAGGTATATCATTATTTGTCTCTCAATACATGATCCAAAGAACACTTAGGTCTTTTATGAAAGGTCTTTTCAGTTTATGACCCTTTTCATTAATTGGGGAAGCTTAGTAAAGTCCACATGTTTTATTAAAGTTGGACATAAATAAGAATAAATGACTTATTTAATCTTCCAAATGAGGGTATAATACCACAGGTCATTTAATCCTTTCAAAGGACTTGCTGCCTATCCCTTCAAAAGCACCATATTCCTTCCGATAAAACTCTTACATATGACCCTCTCCACCAAACAACATGTTACTTTTAGTTTTCCCTATCCAAAGACCAATTATTATACTTTTCAGTTAGTTCACATGATGAATGTGACACTCACATCATTTGCTGGATAGTATGTGTAAATTTATGTTTATGAATGTGTGTGTGTGTGTGTGTGTGTGCACATAATATAATTTTTAATTTAACATTTAATTTAGCATAATCCTTAAAAAATCCCCCATTTTTTTCTGGATTAAGAATGAGGAACAGGTCATCAACATATTTTTTAAGGAAAAAATGTCATTTGGAAAGGACTTAAGGATAGGGACTAGGAGGTCATTGAGGGTAATATTGGAAATGTTGGGAGCGAAGTTATTTCCCATAGCCAGACCGTTAATCTGGTTATAGTAATTTCCTTAGTAAAGGAGATATCCTGAAGTACATTATAGGGAAAGGTCTCGAGGCAAGTGGACTGAGTAAGAGTTGTGTGGTCTTGGAATTAGGTCCAGTGAATGTACACAATTTGGAGGGCTTTGTCATTGGGTATGTTGGTGAAGAGAGATTCGGCGTCTGGGGAGCAAAAAATGTAACCTTTAGAGACAAGTAGGGATTCAAGTTATGTTTTGTGGTCAATAGCGGTTTTTGATGTCATAAGGGTTTTGTTGGCTAAGAATCTGCAGGGATGGAAAGAGAAATTTGGCTGGGTTCTGAGGTTTGTGGTTATTTGTATAATAATGTTTTTTTAGTTTTATAATGTTTTATGACATTGTATTTCAATAGCCCTAAAGATGGCTTAAAATGTAAGCCGAAACTTTGGTAGATAAAGAAAAGCACATTTTTTTAAATTTTATGTTTTTGGATCAACCTTGACGAAACCTCAACAAATTCTCAACTAATAATTTTAGTAGTTTAGGTCTTTATAAAGTTAAAATATTCTACAACTCAAATCTGAATGATGTTTGCTAGGTTTTTCTTTTCCTCAGTAGACAGTCTGGATACTGAGGTTTCGCGAGAAGATCTTTGGAAGAGAAGAGGGGATAAGCCCCACTGATCTTAAAGTAAATGGAGAGGTTGCCTCCTCATAAATCCCTGTTGGGCAACCCCATCTAGGGCAGCAACCTAAGTAATCCAAGGGTGTGTATTAAAGGATCTGGATCTGTAGATCTGCAGAGTGAGGTGAGTTTAATGTGCAGATAATGGTGCACATGGTTGAGTGGCAGTCAATTTCCCCATACAACAGGAATAGTAGAATCCATAGAGTTACAATTAGGGGGTGAAAATCATTTCGCTACCATCTCCCATACAATCTTTCAATCCCTTTATAAGTAAACTTTGATTGAGTAAAAAAGTCTAAAACTATCTCAAAAACAAAAGAATTTTTATATTCTTAAAGAAAAAAGAAAATAGCTTTAAATTCTTAGAAATTTGATTTACATAATTCAAAAAGGAAAAGAAAAGCTAAGTCAGAACCCTGGATTTAATGGACACTTACTTCTTCGATTGCAGTAAATCCATTTGAGTACTGCATTGTTTGTTGAGTTTGGAACTGCTGAGTCTGGAATTGTTGGGTCCTTTGCATTGTTTGCTGCTGTTGCTGCTGGTATTCACTTTGTACCATTTGCTGGGTCTGTTTTGTCTGGCTAACTTGTCGCATTCCTTGTTGATGGGCAGGTACTGCCACACCTATTATTTAAAAAACTTATTAGATTGATAATAAACTTATAACAAAAGTTGATTGATTTATTTTTCTTATAGAACTATTAAAAAAAAAATTAAAGAATTTGTACAAATATAATTATATATACATATTAATTCCTAAAAAAAAAAAAAAAATGACATGCACACACACATATGTAATATATATGTGTGTGTGTCACATGCTGTATACATACCATGTGTGGTTCACAAATAAATACAACAAATCTCAACATTCCCTTTATTTATTGGAATATAACTGTCAAACTTTCAAAAGTTTTATTGCAAAAATAATATCTATTTCAATAGATATTCTTCTTAAAATTAGAAACTAAAATTGTGACTGCTCTTCTCTAATAAATAATATTATCTAAAGGCAATAGTCTCATATTTTTGTCTAAATTTCATTCAACTCAATATATTATGCTTATTTATAAATATGAAATGAGAACCTTCACTTTGAGCAATTTGAATGTTATAAACAACTCAATTTAAGTTGTATATTCTAATCAATTTGAAGTTGATTTACACAAATCATTCTGTTTAGAAGTAAATTGGGAAAGAAATGTTTTTAAACATAAGTCTTTGCTCTAAAAATAAAAAGTTTTTTGTACTTGACAAAATATATCTGAGACATAAGGTTACGGTTTATTCATTTATTTCTATTTGATATCACTTTAGCTACCATTTAAAGTCAATATTTTATCGCAATTACATTTTCAAATATAACTATTTCTAATTAAAAAAAAGAAGGAATACTTCATTTATTAGGAGATAATCATTATTTGCAAAGAAGTTAAAATGTAAAGTAGCACTTGTAAATTTTTTATGTAAACAAATAAACTTTATGAACAAAATTTTACAAGCAAAGTACTTCATAACTGAATTATAATACAAAAATATCTAGTTAAGTTGTCAACAAATAAATGTTATACCTTCTGGCTGTATATATACAGAACAAATGGCTTCACCGAGTGGGTTTCTCGCAGTGCATGTGTATTCTCCCTCATCACCTGGGCCAATGTGGTTGATTTGTAGAGAAACATTCCCTGTTTGTTCCTCATACCTCAACTTATATTTCCCAGATTCTGAAAATAAAGAAATAGGGGAATAAAAGAGGTAAAAAATAGGAGAAATAATTCTTCAATACAACCAAACACACACTGAACAACCAACCAACTCTGAACTTTAATCAACCAAACAAAGCCTTGTGTTGGGTAATCAAAGGCAATAAAAGAAGGTTATTAATTAAATTAAAGAAGTTTTGTTTGAGAAACAAATTTTTCTCCAATAATACAGTCAGGAAAATAGTTTAATCAAATTATTTATAAATTCTGTAAATTTTTATGTGTGTTTGTTGCCCCTGACTGAATTGAAAATAAAGAATTTGATATTCAATGATACTACCTTAATTTGATATATTAAAATTTCATAAATAATTTTTATTTATTTAATGAAAATTAAAGTTCTTATTAATAGAATAATAAAAAAATTTCTTAAAACTCTTAAGCCGTCTCTCAAAACCTCAGTGACATGGGTAGACATGAATTTTACTACCTGCTATAAAGACTCAAACATCACTAAAGGAAATAAGAGATAACTGGTTTCTATAGTCAGATTTTTTAAAATTGATTTTATGAGTTATTAAGTAAATTTAGTTATAATGGAAGATGTAATGATAGTTATAGTAGCAATGATTTGGCTAGAAAATTGCTATGTTGAAAAGTTTATGAAGTTATTCCACCAAGTATAACATTATCAGATGAGATATTCTCATAGGCAGATCAATAGGGACTAATTATGAATGATTCGATATATATATATATATATAC
>KZ808272.1:176731-190264 GCA_000696205.2 Oncopeltus fasciatus
TATATATATATAAGGTAGATATACATTAGTTTATTGTATTCTGTGTGTATGCTGTACGTTTACATTAGAAATGAAGGTTGGTAGGGAGCACTTTATTATCCTACAAATAATCACTTGCACAAGACTTCTATTTTACTACAATGCTATAAGCACTGCACAGTTGGTAGTTCAAAGATGTTAAGTTTAATTATCTCCCGGAACTGACAGTTTTCGACAGTAATTTCAGTGGTGTACCGGACAAAGAGTATTTTCGAGAAGTAAGTCCGGAGCTATATAAGCTAAGATATTTTTTAAAAATAAATAATACATTTATAAAAAAAAAAACTATTGATAAATTCGATTTCCTAAGGCAGAGAAAATGGTGGGAAAGCTTGCACGAACTGACCTTGGTCGAGCCGATTGCTTGTTGAGTGAGGTCACTTAGCATCCCAGCTACATTACAAAATTAAGTCTTAATACTTATTTTTCGAATCATGTTATAAATCCAAAATTTTAGTCAGGGATAATCACTTTTAACATTTGAATCCGTAATATTATATCTTATACCCTAAATTATTTATAAAAACTTATTAACAAATTATTAGATGTTTTTTGTTGGGGTTCGGTCAAGTTAGATCCTAAAAAATACAAATTTTAAGCATTTTTTTTTTTTTTTTTTAAATTATCTGCTAACGTTTCGGCTTACATTGTAATGTAAGGAATTTAATGTAATGCTTCCAGAGAGGCACATTATTCCTTTCACAAGATTAGCACGATAAAGCTTAAGGAAACAGTTTTTTTAGGGAAAGTTTCAGCAGGGTTTTTTTAAAGAAAAAAGTGTGTTTTTAGTCCATCAGACAATCAAAGTATCATTTTGATGGAATGTAAGAGAGGGAGAAGGAGGGTAAAAAATAACTTCCAGAACACATTCCTTCGTGTGGAGTCTGTGTTTTTCTTCTTTCTCAAGATCTCACAGCTGAAAATCCTCTGTTTAATAAGATTTTTTTTTTTTTTTTTGAAGATTTTTATAATTTAAAATTAATTTATTACTTAAATAAATGTGATAGATTCTCGATTAAATTAATTTAAGGTAGTATGAAGAGACAACTTGGAAAGTTTTTTAAGACTTGTGTATTGAAAGTTTAAAAAAAATGCAAATATTTACCGAAGGAATAGGACTAAAAGGCGAGGAAATATTAATTTTTTTTGGGGACAAATATATAAATATATACACATACACACACACAAGATTGTATGTAAATAACATAGTAAGAGGTTGATAGGGTTTTTATCGCGTGAACGGGCTAAGTGCACCAGGGGCGCGGCCACTTGATAGATGCAGTACAAAGGATCTATACAGGCGGTAATTCCAGTCAATCAACTTAGCCTTTTTATATGCAGATATGAAGCTAATAATGAACTGAAGTAACTATCCATGACGTCATTGTTTTGAGTACATGGAATATAAATATTTATGATAAATAATTTTCTTATAAAATAAAAGTATTTATTTACGCTGGAATCTCTTAACCTGAAACTTTGTTATCCTCCCTTCTTAAATAAGTTATAAGATTTTATTGAAAACCGAAACAAAAAGAAATAAACAGTAGTAACCGTAGGCATATGAATTTTCTTAAAAATTTTTCGGAATACAACCTATTTGAATAACAAGCTTGTATAAAGGCAGACATAAAAGTAAAACTGTTTTCATGTTTTTTTGCTATCTAATTTATTTTTAAATTTTCGCTGGGAAAAATACAAATTTCATTTGTCACTTGCTCCAATTGAGAATACTATTTCCGAAAATTATTTTGGTGGGACTTTGTTAATCAATGGTAAAAGAACTTCGGTGGTCTTATGCGACCTTCTTACTAAGGCAGACAAAACCGACCAATTTTATCATAGGGTAAATTTCTCAACCTGTATATAAATATGAACGAACTAAAAAATAAACTTTTAGTACCCCAATTAAAAAATGTATTAATTTAATGAATTTTATGAATGATAAAGTATTTTAAACGATAGTAATTCTTTGGCAGTACAACAAAAATGGACATATTCAGAAAAATAAGAAGCTTAAGAAAAATAACATCTATACATGACTTAATAGAGAAGTAAATTCAGAATTTCATCTTAGGAAGAAGTAAACAAAATATCTTAAGTTGAAAAAAATATATTCGCTACGTATTTGGTTACTTTTTTAGTTTTGAATAAGAAATAGCATTTTCCATTATAAAAAAAAAGTATGTTTAACTTTGTAAATAATTCTGCTAATGCTGAAGCTATGACATGTTGAAGAATACGGTACAGGTTCCGCAATAGAATTAAATCGGTTTGTAGATTTAATTAACCTGAATTATTGCTGTCTTTATAGATTTTATATTTAGTCATTTTATATGTGATTTTCGTCCTTACTGATGTGTGTTGCGATGACTTCATTGAAAACTACACAGCGTCTGTACTCACCACTGCCTGAGCACCTTTCCAGCCTTATCAAGACCTGTTTCAACCGCCGATAGCTGTGGCTTGCCCTACAACTTTAGTGGCTTTCTAAATAAACTTACACGGACATATGTTATGAACTGTAAATTTGCCTTTGCGAACATTAAAATCCTAAAGGTGTATTTTCTTAATTTTTATTTTAAATTAATGTACTACTATATCGGAGGTGAAGTAAAAATCACACTGTCGAATAGAACGTTTTCAAGAACAATTGTATCTACCTTGCTGTGCGGGACATATGTAAGAAAAAAAATATATGTTTGCCAAAAAAACGTCGATGTGTATACCTTTATGAGTGCCGGGGTATGAGGGCGCGAGTATAAGTGCTCTGTCCTCCATGCCGGCTGGAGAACTACTGGAGTCCCGGGAGGTCCCCACCGCTCTCCAGAGGCAGGGGGGCATGCTACGTCACAGCTGTTTACCCCCTTCAGCTTGCCAAAGAGGTAGGAGTCAAAAACCATCTTCGAGTGAAGAATTGAATTGACCTTGGATGTCCTGTTATATATTTGAAGCGCCTCTTAGTACTTTGGCTAGATATTTATTATAGCGGAAGAGGTTAGCACCGTGTTAAGACGTTGTTATTTCCAGTATTATTTACAAGTACTATATGCTTGAGTACTGATATACAGATGATCTAATTTATTAATAATATAATGACCGGGGATTTTGTCTATCTTCTTACTACACTACACTTCTCATAATAAAGAAAATTATGTAGAAATAATATATGTGTTTTCGTCTTTCGTCAATTTAAGAACAATGAGAAGTTTGAGAAATTTTACTTTTTTAATTATAAATTAAGACTAGCAGTGCATAAAGTTGAAAAAAAAAAAAACTTAAGGGCTAATGTTTAAAAAAAAAATCAAGGGTGAAGTGTGGAACAAAAATCAAATCAGGAAGCAAATCAGATTTGAACACAACAGGAAATTGAGAAGCAGAACGTCAAGCAAGACTGATTAAATAAGCCATATTTAATTGATGATATTATTGTATTTATTTATTTAAGAACATTTTATAAATTGTTTTTAAATAAGAATTGTTTGGGGCAACTGAAAAACAAAACGAAAATAATCAGCAGAATATCTCCACTATCTTTAATAATTTAACTATTTTTATTTCATCTCCATGGGAATCGCATAGTGATTGGGTAGGGGCTCTCTAAAAGTAAAGTCCAGTTTCCTAAATGTATACAATTTAAAAAAAAAATTCAAAGTAAGCATATAATATATATAGCTAACAAGCTGATGGGAGACTGTATTTTATCTATCATTGGAAGCTTCCGCCTGCGTTTTGGCAAGAGGAAGATAGAAAGCCAGTAATAAGTATGAGTAAATCTAGTCAACTACATTTAACTGCAATTTGAGGAGCCACTCCTCCCCTTTGTGACTGCCACTTTACTTTTCCTAACTTATTTTAAGGAAAGTGATCTAATTTAATCTGCAACGCTAAGGGGTTGCACAAGACTCTCAGAAAACCTGGCACGTTTTCACAGTAAAATATTTCATGAACACGAGGAGCGACATCTAGCCAAGAGCTGGCCAGTTTTGTACATTTCTTGGCGAGAGGAGAACTTCATTTTATTTGACAATTTTGTTTATAAAGTCACTTGGGGTATTTTTGTTGGAAAAAACAACAGTAGCATAATAAGTTTGAAGGTTCTATATATACATGAAACATTCATAAAATAAGCATGATTCCATGATATATATATTTATAATGTGTCTAGTAAATGTTCTGACGTCTAGTAAAAATACTCATTTTATTTATTCCACATTTAAGTAAAACAGGCCAAGGTTATTTATGTCCATATAACAATATTTTAGACATAATTAGACATTTACAGGATATTGATAGTCTGATAAAGCCGCCAAGGCAGGAACACTCATAAAAAAGGTGACTGAGCTCCGAAGATGGAATCAATGATGCCAAAAGCAATCAATAATTGAAATATATTAAAAGTGCAAATAATTGGATGATACTTGATTATCTTCATGGTCATCAATTTCGCTACCAGCGAAACTAAAAGAAAGAATAGTCTTCATATTTACTTTACTAATAACGAATTTAAATAATACAACATTCTTATATGATTATTTAATAGAATAATCAATTAAGAATATTAAGTAAATTGGGTTTTATTTATTTTTAAAAGAAGTACATTTGTTTATAAGGAATAAAAATCGTTCCAAATGACGCATTTTTGGTCGCCAAATTTAAAAAATCGGGTTTTATAACAATTTTCATAATCATTTCCTACAAGAGAATTAATTTAGACAAACTTAACTCTTAAATTGGTTGAAGTACTTGACGATTATCGTGTATATATATATACTAGTGTAATTAAAGAAAATGTGGGTGCATATGAGAATTGAGAATTAAAAGCTGGATCAAAACAAGACCTTCCGGAACAAATTTTTTGGCTCAAGGTGTAAAAACACTATTTCACAATTTCTGAACAATATTTTCCCATTAATCAATTTCTTATGATGTTACTATATTTATACACCTCTCGATATCTGAAGTACTCTCTACCTCAAATTCAACATTATTAAAATTTTCAACGTAACATATAAAGTTGATGCATTTAATTATTTAGAAATTATTTTTTTCCTTTTTTTGGCTTTAGTATTATAAACGCTAGTTTATAAGTTCAAAAGGAGAGTTTGTTGACCGTAGATATTATTCTTAGATGATTTTAGTTGGGGTTCGGTCTTTGGTTCTACCTTGACCGAACCTCAACTAAAATCATCTAAGAAGGCTAGTTTATAAGAAATGAGCGGGTTGCTTGAATTTTAAATATTAATTATTAGCCTTAACCGATCGATAGCAACTAAAAAAAAACCAATTTTTTTAATTATGCTATTTTCAAAAGTAAAAAAAAGCCCTCCTTTTTCCCCGGTCGGTCCAAAAACTATTTAGATTTTTATCACGGCATTAAATTCTTTTATTTTGAAATTCATTATGACTCTACGAGTCATACTGTGTTGAAAAACAGTATGACTCGTAGAGTGTTTACAGTAATAGGGTTACATCCCATCAGATAATGTTGAATGGAATTCAGGTGATGTATTTTCTTCATAGATACAATACGTACTTTGCTTAAGGTAATTGTGAAAAAAAGAATAAATAAAATACAGGTTGAACAAAAAAAAAAAATCATAGAAGTTGAAAATGCAATGAATTGAACATTAAGATAAATAAGGCAAGAGGACGGAGATGGAAGATGGAGAAAGGGAGAGGACTCTTTCCTTCTCTCCTGGCTTGCGACAGCCGAGGTCACCATATGGTGGTTTGAGTGCTATCTGGGTGAAGTTCAGCAACTGCATGGCGTCCATGTATAAGGAATATGGATATACAACTCGGGGGAGTGATCAGTCATTAAAGACCTCCCAGTGATTCATCAGCTGTGAGACTCTTTTCGGAGAGATCAAGATTTCAGTTAGGATGGAGTAGAGATATAAGAACATTACACTAAACACTCATATTGAGTCGCCGGATCTGGCTGGATGTCCCTGAATCCCACACGAGACATAAGACCGCGTATAGAGGGAAGGGGAGCAAGTACTCCCTTTTGGGCGCCTGCAAAACCACCTCTTTGTACTTGTTCCACGATTCCAAGTACCCTCGGCCGTCACCGATTCCTCTCGGAAACATACCGGGGCCTTGCATGCAGTGTGCCGTGAGGACGGCATTGACCCAGTAAGGAAATCCAGGGAACTCGTTCGCAAAGGCCTTTGTCGCGAAACATTCCTCCGAAACGGGAGAATATTCTGAGAACGACGCACACCAGAGTATGACTCTTATAGATAACAATTCCTTTACTTTACAAGGACTGAGTTCTATTTTAATCACAAAACAATAGTACCACTTGAAATTGACAAAATATATTTAAAACAAAATGTTTGATCTAATCATCATTTTGTTCAAAAAATATAGAATGAATAAAATCACATTGTAAGTGAACTACAGGAAGGAATAATTATAAAAATTTACATTCATAATATTGAAAAAAATATTATAATTTTGTGAGGTAAATACAAAATATAAATAAGGTAAGTAAATGGATTATTAAATGAATTTCTAAAAGGGAGATTGTAAGATCTTTATTTAGGATACAGGGGGATGAACTTTGAAAATGCAAGAGCAATTTTCCTACTAAATAGTAAGAATGTCCCACTGTTTTCCAACTAGAAAAATAAATATATTTAGCCAAAAATAATAAAGGTTAAAATTCAAAACTCAGTGAGTAGTTTTGTCTCAGGATCTAAATAACTAATTGCAGATTAAATACCAACAATTTGTCCAGATTTGTAATATTTATTATGTAAATGCATAAATCTCCTTATTGGTACTCCTGTAGGATGTATATTTTCAGAGGTATACAAAGCAATCCGTCATGTTTTTTGCTGATAGGATATGATAAAAGTCAGGATTACTTTACAAAAAAATTAGACCACTTTAAACAAAGTAACAAAAATAACGAAATAAAACTATTATGAATAATTATTTTTTATGAAACAAATTTTTTCCCTTTAAATCTCACTACTAATCTCTAAATAATATTTCACTGACACTATTACTTTCCTTTGTTTTTTTTACAAATACATCACTTGATAAATTAGTAAATTAAAACTGGTAACTTGATAAATAAAATAATATCTAGAATTAACATAGAAAAAAATGTATTAAAACTGCTCAGAATCAGTTTTCCTTCTTTTATTGAAACAATTGTAAAATGTAAAAGGCAAGAATTGAATATTTTATTACTAAAGATGTTTATCAACAAAGAATTAAATTAAGTTTTTAGCTGAAATAAATCCAAAAAATTACGGAGGAATTTTCGGAATCGGCACTTGTACCCCATTTTCAAAGTCTTGAAATACTCTTGAGTACCTTCCAGAACTGAGAGGAGTGAAGTATGCGGTGAGGTTACTTTCGGATTTGCGAAGAAACAGCAGGGGGCTGCGTCAGACGGTTCTCACGAATGCCGAGGGAACGACTACAGAAAGAGAGATGTGTAGAGGCGCTGACCGGAAGGACTAATTCCCACAACAGGACCTGCCACATGAATTCTAATACGCTGAGGCTTGCCCGCAACCCACTCAACGCCACCTGCTGATGCACGACTCCTTACAATATTGACATGTCACTCTTCACTCCTCGCTGACGAAGGGCAAGAAATCCCCGAAAATTTTACTCCTTGCGATTATTTATTTTTGTTTGTGCATTGCACTCTATATCCTACCTGTTCTTGATTGCTTTCTATGTATCACTTTGAACGAACCATATTTTTAGCTTCTTCAATAAAGACCGATGATAATCAATTGAGTCGTGTCAATGCACTAATGTAAATTCCTCGATTTCTCTACAGAAAATCTGCTATAATGGTTAGAAACTGATAACGGTGGTCAAAACTGGTGAATGTCAATTCGAATTTTTTCTTTTTAATAAAATCATTATTTAATTATTTCTTACTTTACCTAAATCCCTAATGGCAATTTTCAACTCGAAAACAAAAATTTCTGCTCTATTTACTGAATATTTCAACATACAATTTACACAAAAATTGAGAAAAAATCTTTCAAGAATTATCTTGTTATCTTTCGACTTTCAGCTCACAGCCAATCACTAAACATTGTGATATGTACAATTAAATCTTGAAAATCTGTAAATGTATCGTGGTTCCAACGTGAATAGGTGGATTTTCTTAAAAAAAATCTAGAAATGAATGTGAACAATTAAGAAATTTTTACAATGTCCAGTAAATCAGCAACAGGAACAACGAGACAGAAGGCAGAGGAGTCCAGGAGGAAGGCGAAAAGAGGTAAAGGTAACCTGAGGATTTCATGCGGCGGCAATTATTGACGCTCTACATGTCGCAGTGAGATTCTGAAGACACTTCAGTGACGACTTTCTTCTGCGAGAGTCTCATATGTGAGACAAAAAAACAAAACTTCCTCATAATAATTATATTCTCATATGTATGTAATAATTATAAATATTCTTCTACATTTCTATCTATATATTTTTAGTAATTTATAGTTTTCCCAATCAAGCTATAAATATATAGACTTCATTGGTATTGTTAAACAATAGGGAAGTAGTTGGCGTGAGGACCAGACCTGTACAGGAAGGGACCAATTGCAGGATGACATCTGTTTCCTTTAGCCTAAGAAGAGAAGTTCGGTTACTCGGAAATCCGAATAGAACCTTCTAAGCATACCTCGCCACTTACACGAAGTTATAAAAGAAGCTTGCCAGCGGCCCTTCGGGTCAGTGATAAGTTAAGTGTGGCGAGAGGACTCATCCAGGCACGCCTTAACCCGGGGGGAGACTTCAACGGGGGGACAAACAGGACTCCGTTCCTTTCCATCAACTCCTAGAACATCATTTCTGGCTGGCGTTGATGGACTTCACGAATGGAGTGTAAGGTATAAAAAAAAATTTCACAACTCAATTTTAACTAAAAGCTATTAACTTTACCGTCATGACACGACTTTAAAAAAAACCATTGTAACGGATCTTCTCTGGATTCTACACTGGAAAAACTTAATCCATCCTGTCATGAAAAAGTGATCTTAAGGACAGGATGTTCCCTCCCGCCTTCATGATAGCCCTGAAGATGGTTTACAATGTAAGCTAAAACGTTGGCAGAAAATTTAAAAAATACACTTTTTTTTAATTTGTATTTTTTGTATCTACCTTGACCGAACCATAAAAAAAAAAATGTAATAATCAAAACTTTAAAGTTAGTAAGCTTTATTCAAACTTTCAAATTTTGGATAATTAAATTGTATTGGCTTTTTTTTTAATGTGAAAAATTCTAAGAAAGGCAAAAAAATAAAATTAATTAAAANAAAATAAAATTAATTAAAAATAAGATTTTTTTATTTTCGCTTTTGATAATACAAAGTTTATATTCCTAATTAAAAATTAATGTAATGTTGCTAAATAAATGAAACTGGGGAAATTAAATAATCGGCAGAAGCACGTGGGATACGATGACCGTCTCTTAATCTTCCTTCACTAAATTTTAGTGGAAATACCTTGAACACTTATCGTCCTCTTCGGTTTCTAAATTAAATTTTGTAATTTACATTTATATTCATCTTTATTGAAACGTGGGAAATATACTAAGATTTTTAATGGTACTTATTTTTTTTTATATATTCATAAAAATATCCTGTATAATTATAATGAGTCGCAGAGTAATTTATTAATTTGGACATGTAAGAAACTTTTATTGTTTTGAATATTGTTAAAAAAGAAAAAGAATTGGCAATAGAAGTGAATATTTAACACAGAAGCCAATACTTCACAAAAATCTCACAAGAATCCCTACAGATGAACAGATTAACCAAAGAGGAGCTAAGCTCTGAGAAATTCGATTAAGCGCTACCAACACAAAACACTCGTCAGACAATACTGTTTTGTCCGGTGCCTGGCTCAAAAACAGAGCCTTATAGGGTTAATTAACCCCAACCAGAGTCTATTATATTGGGTGCACTCTTCCTTTGACTGGCAGCAGGAATTTATAAATGGTATATTATTACTTGGACAATAAAATACAAGTCTTTTAAGTAATGAAACATAAGTAATTAAAATATGTATTGTGTCTGCTACTCAACTTCAACATATGTAAAGTAAAATTGAGATTAACTACAATAACCTGGTAGATAAATTCATTTATTAATTATAAAACAAATTCATCTGCTTATTGTGCAACATGGCTTCCTCTGAAGCACACCTCACTCTGTTTAAGTGTGTTTGAAATTCATTTTGAAATATAATTTAAATTAAGGCTGATCAAAAAATGTGTACTTTTTCGTGGACGATATTCTCTATAGTTTTCTGGAAAGCATTTCTCTTTTTCTGCTTTAATTTCACTGTAATTGATGCATCTATATAAGATTACTGTGTCAATCTAAAATAAGAAATATATTTATCAACTGACCAGTAACAGAGATGTAAGCATACATTTTAACTTTGAGCCCTCCCCCAGAGTAGCCTATTCCTGCAATAATTGTGTTTTAATGACTGTTGTCGAATTCTTTAAAACATCTCAAAAGGTTGCGGCGATCTAATAAAATGAACACTGATGTGAATATCAATATTTTCTGCTTAAATCCCCTTGGGCTTCTACCAATTATTTAATTTCACTAGCTTTATTTATTTAGCAATATATTATTATGGAATACAAACTTTGTATTATGAAAAAGTGAAAATAAAAAATTTCTTATTTTAAATTAATTTTAATTTTATGGCCTAAGAAGGCATTCTTCTTCTAAGAAGAATGTTCCACATAAATATATAAAAATAGAATTGCAAAATAAAATATTTTTGTATTTTTAGAAAAAAAACTTCTGTATCTATAAAATATTCTATTATGAATCAAGAGAGTATTATGAAATTATATTATAAATAGCTAATGAGTAGTTTTTAACTATATTATTTTTTTAATGTCCTTTTTTTTAGTCATGAATAGATGCCAATTTCGTTTTTAGTACAGTGAAAGTTAAAGAATAAGAAAACCAAGTATTGCGCGTTTAATTTCAAGTAATTCTCCTCAGATCAGTAACCGTCGTAGAAATTTCAATTCGAGATGAGGAAAGTAACTATGAAAGATATTAGCTCCTTTAATAATCTTTTACAGGAATAATGAGATTCTCTCGGCGAGGTAGTACAAAAAAATCTTCCACGGAAATTCGCTGTGCCTGTAGCTGATATAATGGACCTTACGTAAGAAGCTTAATCTGGCACCTTCTAATGCGACGCCTAAATCGGACACCATAATGACACTCAATCAATGCTGGCCTGGAAATATATGGAATGAGCTGCATACTGGCATCTCGTCTTAATGGGGATCGATTCCCGGCGGAAATAATCGAGTTTTCCTTCACCTGATTTCCACGAGTGCCCTCACGAGCTCCGGACAAACGTCAACAGCGGGAGGTCAAGGTTAACCACCGCACGGCGATAAACACTGGAATATGGTTATAGTTCACATGAATAGACCACTGTTAAAGAATTTGAGGGGTTAAAGTCTTAAATAAAGGAATTAAAGATTTATAAGTTCACGGAGATGCAGAAATAAAGAGAAACAACCCTTAATTCAATCTAAGATTGCAGCTGTCAAATGGAAATAAATAAATTAAAAATATTTTTTCGGACTTTGAAAATATTATGAACCTACCAGAAACCAAGTAAGTAATTAATAATAATCTATTGTCTAAAAGCTGAAAATACATTTGTTTTATAACGAAATTCGTACAATTAAGTTTGAAAAGAATAATACATTTTAGAATGTAAAACGTAAACTATGAACAAGGCAGCCGAATATCCTATTTTGGTGCGCGTTTCGGACTCAATTCCTTCTCGTATTGCATGCACCTAAAAGTGGTACAGTTCTTAGAGTAGATTTGGAGTGTTTTATCTTGAAGATTCACAAATACCCATCAAACTGCAAAGTCTACAAAAATTGATATTCATAAATACGTTCTCAATAATATAATTGTATACTGTAATGTCATCGAATGCCATTTCCCATATTTTAAACTGAGTAATAGCTTATAAGTGAATTGGAGATCTATTCAACGAATTGAGTCGAATTTAATGTTAACAAAGAAACAAATTAAATTGACACAAATCTTTTGAAAGTTGGATACATATGTGCAAAACATAGGTTACTAGAGAAAATAATAAATAAAAACTGTATTTCCCCCAATTTTTTCACTAACAACATTTAAATAAGAAATTCATGAAAGGTACTTAACCATTAACAAGCAACACGATAAATATTTCTTTCCCTGGGAAAGTAAATTTTAGAGAGTTTCAAAAATAAATTATTCTTTAAGTATTTAAATTCTCCAAATTGGAGTTAAATAGTACGGTAGATGGATGGGGAAAAACATACGTTTGCCTTCGGCTGAGAAAATTCGACCTTTCCATTATCGGTTGTGTCCGAAAACCGCTAGAGCCAGAAGCTTAGTTTAAGTTTAATAAGAAATAAATAAAAGCAAAAGCTCAACGTTGTTATTGTTTCGAATTTTTAAGGGCAGTAAACTGCTTGGGTAAACATTAACCAAAAAAAAAAAAAAAAAGAAGGAAAAATACATAAATAAAAAAAGGCTTTATAAACGCAGGCATGAAATTGACAAGTTTTAAAATTTAAATTAAAAATTAAAAAGCTTAATGCACTTTATCACTATTGATGACGATGTATGCTAAAAATATTTCTTTTTATAGTAAATAACCTTATTTATTTATGGCGTAGAATGCCAATTCTACTCTAGATTGCTTTTTATTCATAACTAAAAAAATATTTGGTGAAAAAAAAAAAGAAGTCCTGCTTAAAAAAATTACTTAAATTTCACCCCCAGGTTTAATAATTGCGCTACACGGGTCACATCTTTCTATATTTCTGCATAAAATGAGTTAGTGATTTCATGCCTATTTTGAGAGCAACAAGCTATTAATTCTAACTGATACCGGAAAGGTAATACAAGCCAAAACCAAAGCGTACTTTTATAATGTTTATGAGGATTTATCGTCTGGCATCCTTAATTGCCGAAAGTCATGAAAATTCATTTTATTTCTTTCGGAGATTCGTTAATAAGAAATTATGTTCTCTCCATAAGTGAAATCGTGATTTTTAACGACCTTGATGGTTCGTTTGTGATATCGGTCCTTCCATAGTTTATTAGTTCCTACACCTATAAGTTACATAGTTATATTTCATAACTATAGTATTAGTCATCTAATAGTTTTATTTTTAGCTAGAGAAATATGACTTCGGATTACAAGAACAGAGGGTAAAGGAATATAGTAACAAAGGTAGCAGCTATTAAAGGGTTAAAATAACCTCCAAGTCAACATAATGCCACTGTAAATGAATGTTTAATACACTATTGAGAAAGAAAGTGTTTGAGACAGTTACGAGGAATAAAAAAAAGTCAAGGAGTACCCGCAGGCTAAAACTGGAACGACAGTGGCGGATGTCAGAAGAGCAATGTGCAAGGATTTCCCCCTCCATCCCACTGCCCCCTACGCTGA
>KZ808273.1:27205-41265 GCA_000696205.2 Oncopeltus fasciatus
TATATATATATATATATAGCCTAAATTAGTTTTTAATTTAGTTACAAATTAGTTTTTAATTCTTCAACTACCAAGACCAAATTCCTGACAATTTTCTCTTCATAAAACTTGATGATCAACAATTTACCTCCAAATTGATATATTTTTATTTCACATCCAAATTTACAAATACAATTATTTACATTTGTTCACAATAGTTATTACAAAAGTACAATTGCAACGGATGGGAAAACACTTAGAGAAGTGACTAGGACGACACACTAGAGAGATGCAAGGAGGAGAGGTGTGTTTAGTTGAGGCTAGGATCTGAAATAAGTGTGGAATTCTGGGAATGCTGAGGTCAATGTTTACAATCTCAGCATAATTTATACAATAGTCAGGAGACTTTTTTTTAGAAGCAAAAACATATGTCAGATACATAGATCTTTAGAGTAACTTCCTACAGAATACATTGGAATATAATATATTATATTAAATAAGAATTCTCAGGAGTTTAATGAAAAAATTAGTTTGTATTGTGTTAAAATAGTATCAACTATTGATTATCAAAAATGGTTTCTTAAAAAACAGTTAATCTACTATAACCTAAATTTCGCTACACAGTTTCAAAACTGGATTAAATATTTTCAACAAAATTTATAAAAAAAAATTAATTTCATTCATGAACACCAAAAAACTAAAACAGCAACTCAATAGTTTTATAAATTACATTTTAATGAATAAAGCATAGTTACCTAAATGCCACTTTGCACGTTTAACAGGAGTATTAGTATTGGCCATATTATCATCCTTAGAGCCCAAATTTCTGTCCCTCATAGCAGCTGAAAAATAGAAGACATTAATTCTCAAACAAACACCTGATATTTCCAACCCTAGTAGTTCAATTTTTCTCTACAAAAAACATAGCCTTTAAATTTACATTTAAAAGTGATATGCCCAATATCATTGAGAAAAACCACTAATAGTGGCTTCTAGGATATAAAATTAAAAATTTAAAGTTTAGGTGAACCCCCAATCCCCNTACTTTTTGTGATGCATCACATTTGGGTATAAGATATTTATTAATAGCATGTTCCAACAGATTTTAAGGAACTGTTATGTATAAAATATATATTATAATATTTGATTATTGTAGGACTAAAGATGGCTCAGGAATGAACCATAATGTCTCTTGGAGTTTTATGTGAAGAATTAAAATACATATATATTGCTGTGACTTAAATTGGTTCCTGTTCACTTCTTAAATGAATGAATTAAGTTAAATGAATGAATGTTTGAGTGAACTTTAAATTTAAAGTATGCAGGAAACTGGAAAATTTCAGAGTGAAAAGTTTCCTTTTAATATCCTTCTACAATTCTCCTTGTCTCATTTCTTTTACAGCATGTGTGTGTGTGTGTGTGTAAGAGCAAGGGGGAGAGGTGTGTTTCTTTGCTCATCCCAATTTAACGATTTTTTTCTTTATACTGTTAGTTTTTATCACCACAGCATCAATATATCTCAGACTCGAATAAACATTTTATTTAGAAAATTAAACCATGTTAGAAATAACTTAAAATTTATAAACTTGGTAGTACATACACTTGTTATTATATTTATTTAGGAGTGTTTGTATACATTCTTTGTTGTTTTTATAACTTATATGATTATCTTTTTATGTGAAAGAGGCCGATGGATAACTTCAAAGAATAATCCATTACTGTAAGAATAGTATATTTGCGCCTACAATGAAGTATAGAATAATGTAATTTACTGAATTTTAATTGTATACAATTGTACATTGTAAGAATTGTAAATAATTGCTTGAGGCTGTTAAAGTAAAATAAACTTATAATCAGAAAGGGGAGGGAGGGTAAAGCTTACTAAAAAATTATTTATTCATGTATTTAAGAATATTATGTTCTTAAAAATTGAGCCCGTAACTTATCCAGCTGACTCTATCAAAATTTGTATTCCTTTATATATTTCTTGTAACAAATAAAATCATAATAAAACTTTCATTACTTGTCATTCGTTCTGGATGAGGGCGAATCGGACTAGGAGTCAATTCACTAGGGCTAAAGGTAACCGGTGGTGGACTGCTTGCCACATAAAAATCTTTAAGTTCAGCTTTAGCTGCTTCATCTGCAATTCGCTTATTATCAATTATGAGGTGGTAAGCAATTCCCAGCTGATCATGTGGGTCACCAGATAACAGGGCATTGTGGACTTCATGTTCCTTAACACCAAATTTCTGCAAAATAAAGCAAAAACAAAACATCACACACTATTAAAGGATACTAACATTTCTTAAACTTTAATAAAATTTCACTACAAAAATTTTTTTGATTCCTGAAATACAGCTCAAGGAGGGTAGTCTCTATAACTTATGGCCTTCTTTCTGAAGACAAAATTCAAGACAAGCCTTCTCTCTTATCTACATGCGGAGTGACAAGTTAAGTTAAGAAATGTATAGCTTAAGCTTTGGTATGGTTGGAGGTTCGTTGGCTGTTCAGTTTAGTTCTGCACTCTGAGTTGTGACCATAAACCTCCCTTGGAGATCTCTCCAGACATCACTATCACCATAATGCCCTGATGGTGACTTACAAGTTAAGTCAAAACGTTGGCAATAATAAAATAATTACCCAACAATTTTGGAGTATTTTATTTTTCTGATCCTGGCCAAAACCCTGACTAATTTCTCCAGCATAAGCTTTGATATTCTAAAAATAAGAAAAATGTATTAAAAAAGCAATGAAAGGTGATAAGACATCCAATTTACAGTACACTTGTGCAGGATACATCTTCAGAGCTGGTGGTAAACTATTAGCAAAATTGGCAGGTAAGTCTAAAGTACCCAGTATAAGGTACACATAAGTTTTGTAAAACACCTTTCAAGGAACTAAGGTTACTCAGAAGTAACTTATTGCCCTATAGATTTGGAATTGGAAGTAAAAGTTGGCTCGACCTCTAAAAGTAGTAAAAAACAGAGCCAATTAAAAAATAGGAGAGACTAAAAAATAGCTAAAAGTGGAAGTAGGACAATGATATCACAATAAAATCACAGCATGGAATATACTTTTTTGATATAGAAGAATTTTAAGATTTTAAATAACAAAATTTATAAACATAAATATAGCATCTTAGTATTTCAGGGGAAAAAATGAACTGACTCAGGCAAAATGGACTGAGAAGCATCTTTGTATAATAGAGCTACTTGAGTTGTAAAAGCTTAGTTAGACACACCTGCTCTCAATAGCCCGTCTTAAGTTTCAAACAGCAGTAAGAGACAAAAACTGTTCCATTGTAAAAAAAAAGAGAAAAAAAAAAAAAAAAAAAAAAAAAAAAAAAAAAAAAAAAAAAAAGACAAACTGCTGGAGTATTAAGAATGAAGGGAGACAGACATTAGTGATTTCTGAAGGTGTCACTTAAGTTCAGGTCTATCTTTTACTTTGACAGGTGTAGTCACAACAGATGAGAAATGATGGCATCTAACAGCCACTAAAACACCTTACACCAAACAACAGTTTAGCAGTCACCCAAAACCCATAAAAGTATAAATAAAGCGCAGATTAGTTTGACAAGTAGTGTCAAAAAATTATAGAATGTATGGCTGAAATTTTTCTATCATTGCTACAAAGAAAGTGGAAAAAGACTCATACTAAAAAACCAATAAAATTTTTAAAATTTACTAGAGAGAAGAATAGATTCTTTAAGCTTTAGGCCATGGGGAGACTCGAATCCACGTTTTCATGATTACTTACTAGCCAGATGTGCTGACCTCTGCACTTTGTGTGACCTAATCCCTCCCAGAAACTTCTCCCCAGAGTTATTAAATGTTTTTTTGTTGGGGTTTGGTCAAGGTAGATCCAAAAAAATACAAATTTAAAAAAAAATGTTGTTTTAAAAAAAATTATCTGACAACATTTCGGCTTACATTGTAAGCCATCTTCAAGGCTGTTGAAATACAATTCATAAGAATAAAAAAAAAAAAAATGATTTACAATATTGTAATATAGAATTGTCATAACTAAATGTAGTGTGATATCAAAAGTATGAATGTAGTAAACTATGTAGAAAAATTCAAAATACAAAAAACAAACTACTAAAAAATAATTAATCACACCTATCTATCATGAAGGCGAGAGGGGATGTCGTGTCCCTAAGATCACATTTTCATGACTAAGAGGAAAGGTTTAAAATTTTTTTTTTTTTTTTTGAGATGGACAACGTGAGTGGTGGAAGGGTGGGGGTATGAGACGGTAAGTACAAAGGGAGAATGGCCTGCTAAAAAAGGGGCAATAAAAATGATAAAGGTAGGGCATTATTGCGGATAAGTAACTTTTGGAACTAGGAGAAATGTTTGACAGGTTTATTTTGTTCTATGTCAGTTCTGTCGTTAACTGGAATGTGTTTGTTGTTGTGGACAGAAAAATAACAGACATCCTTCCGTAACCTAAGGATAAACTTGGACTTCGGACTCCAGGAATTAACAAGATTCCCTGCTCCTGCGGAACTTCTTATATTGGTGAAACCGGAAGGACGATAGACACACGTCTCAAAGAACACATCGCAGACATCAAACACGGACGCACAGAGAGGTCAGCTCTAGCATAACACTTCTCCAACACCTGCCCCCACATCAAATTCGAAGACGCTTTAATACTGGCCCGGGAAAGCAACTACTATCGACGGACCATCAGAGAAGCCATCGAAATAACCAAAAATCCGAAAAATATCAACAGGGAAGATGGATATAGACTCAGCAAAAACTGGAAACCAGCGCTAATCGACAAGAGGATCGAACCGATCAGTGACCAGCTACCTGACTACTCCAGAGACCAGACGCCAGAACACAGTATCAACCAATGGGAAGGCAGACTTCGCCCAAGGACCAGACCGCGCCGGGATTATACACCACCTGGTGTATAAAACATGGTAATTATATACCACCTTATTATATTATATTTTTATACTCTTCTCAATTCCCCCATTTCAAAATTTTGAAGAGTAACAATTTTTTCCACTTATCTAAACTTAAGGATTTTTGTAAATACCAGTCAATAAGAACAGTGAATACCTTTTCTAGTAGCACCTCAGGTTTGTGATAAGATATGAGAAGACCTTTGTGGCCTTATTTAAGTTTACAAATAATACTCAGAAATTTTTTTCTGGTTGAAAGGAAGATATGACACAATTCGAGACATTATCAATTAATTATTTCAGCATTATAGTTTTACTGGCTATTACTTTTTTTATTATTCAATTTTTATAATTACTATTTTACTTATCCTCTCACTATAAATATTTTAACAAGCTGAAATTTATTAGACATACTAGTGCTCTTAGTGGCCACTTCTTCAGAATTTGATTAGACACTTACATATCACTTTAACATTTATATGCTTAGAACATCTACAACTCATGCATACATAAATCTTAGTTGACAATGCTTCACTTCAATCATTCTAACATATATTTTTTTTTTCTCATGCTATGTGAAGGTTACTTTTAATAAAAAGCACTGACATAAACTAGATGAAGTACATGTTAAAATATAATTAACAATTCAACAGGTTATAACTCAAATTTATTTTACCCAGATATCCTCTTACATCAGGCAAACATTTCTTATTAGATTTATCTTGACAAACTAATTCTTCATAAAAAAGATTACCTAATTAATAAGACCCTATAGATACAAAAGGCAAGTGAGCCTGTCTGTTGACAATGTTAACTCAAGTTTCTGCCTTATTATCACAGACAATTCACACAGTGATTTTAATTATAATTGGGAAACGTTGATTATAGACATAGGGTCTATGTCAACATATCTGCAGCTTTCAGCTCTCTGCAATGCTCAAGTGAAAGAATTATTTATTAAGTGACTTTAATTGTATTTTTTTTTCTACGCAATATTATCATTTCTCAAGCTTATATGTTTCCTAGATAAGATTCCTCTTCAGCTTTTTTATCTAACGCCTGACCCTTAATTTTTCTTTGTCATGATTTGATCTTAATTACTAGTAAATATAACTGTCTTTACAACTTCTAACTTAACTCAGAATAGCTTAAATTATTGGGATTACTTAATTAATTGAAGAGATGCAAGAAAACAATTTACCATGACTGAAAAATTCACTTAACATTTACTTTATTTACAAGGATTATCCACACTAGCTTGGAAGTTTATGAATGTGAAAATCAATTCAATATTTCAATTAATTGCAATTAATATTCAATTTCAATTCAATAGTTGTAAAAATTTCATCAAAGGTAGTAGAAATGCTTTTATTAATAAATAAAAGCTTGTCCTGAGCCATGGATGTTTAGAATGGAATGGCAACCTATAGATAGCCCCTCACTCCATGACCTTAGATGGTTGGAAGGCAAAAGAAGTTAGTTAAAAGAAAAAAAATGGTATTTGAAAGTGTTTACAATGATGTCACAGATTTTCTCATCTTTATTTCATACAATGAAGTTAACCTCTTAAAAGCATTAATGAAGATGAGCCAATCTCCTGGGCACCAATTGAAATAATGAAATGCTATTTCAGTAGAATTGCAGGAAAATAAATCTTCAATGCAAGTGCTTTAGAATTCTGGTCTAGTCACTGTTTCAGGACCAGTTTTTGAAAAAAATTAGATGCAAAGCAAATTGGACTTGTGCATTCATTCAAATGGATGGTGTCCCCCAAAAGAAAGGCTATTTAAATTTATAAAACAAAATTTTAATGAATTTTCCTACCAAGCATTTTGTTTTAAGAATAAATGTCCCAATTTNAATGAATAAAAAATGTAATCAAACAAAGACCTCACAAACTTCCTGTACAGCGTCAGTATCAATAACTGAAGAATCTTGTTCAACAGGAGAAGGAAAGAGATAAGCAGGTAAATCCCGTTGGAACCAATCATGTTTTCTAAAAAATGAAATATTATGAATCACTCAACACATAACATTTAATTTGAGCTTTGATAGTAATAAAAAAAAAAGCAAAAACATTTCAAATAAATAGTAAGATGGAACAAGAGATTCAAGATAAATGGGATACTAAAAAGTGAGTCATGTTTAGACTTGGAACACCAGCATCTGGGATACTGATCTAAAAAGGAAATCACAAACAAATACTTATGATAGGTGTACTATTCATGATTGATTTATTCTATTAATATTTGTAACAACTTCCTCCCAAAATACATTAGAGCTTCTTTAAACCAATGTTTTTTTATTGTAATATTTGTTATTTAGGCCTGTTACATCTTGACATAGACATATTTTACTTGATTTATTTATTACCTATTACCTAAATAATATCTTTCAGTAACAAACATATTAAAATTACCTAAATAAATGTATAAAACTATGCTATTATAAGTTCAAGAGCCCCAAAAATATTCACATGTGTTCCTTCAGAAAACAATTATAAACTATAAGAAGTGAGAACAAATAATATATGCATTTAAAAGACAATTTCTATCATTCATCTTCCCAATTTAAAAAAAAAAATTGTTTTGTCTCAAATTCTACAAAATATGATTTAACTTTATAACTAATACCGATGAACAGAGGTACAAATTTTAGTTCTATAGTGGCTGAATCATCATGCCTTATATAAGCTGGAATACGGTAGGATAATGGTGATAAAGTTAATCAAAATGGAATCGAACTAACGCTCGGGTTTAGCAAAATATCAATACAATAATAGGGAAAGTTTTCAAATTTGGCCTTTGAATAAAAGATTAGTAAGTCCAATTTTTCTTCCTTGGAGAGGCATGGTTTAAACGTACCCTATACTAAAGAATAATGAATAGTTTATACACAGTATTTAATGCTGTTAGTTTTTAATTATTTTTCATTTTCCTGGGATTTAATTTTCATGTTGAAACATTATATGCTACTGCCTTAAGCTTTATCTGGTTGAAAGGAAGATATGACACAATTCGAGACATTATCAATTAATTATTTCAGCATTATAGTTTTACTGGCTATTACTTTTTTTATTATTCAATTTTTATAATTACTATTTTACTTATCCTCTCACTATAAATATTTTAACAAGCTGAAATTTATTAGACATACTAGTGCTCTTAGTGGCCACTTCTTCAGAATTTGATTAGACACTTACATATCACTTTAACATTTATATGCTTAGAACATCTACAACTCATGCATACATAAATCTTAGTTGACAATGCNATTATATTAATTAGTATTATATTGTAAAGAAAAGATGGCAAAGAACTCTTTATTTCCACTAAATCTGTTACAATCTGATGCCTTATTGTCCTTCATTGTCAAGATGAATCATCACTACCCATGCTGAATGGTGAATATCATGCCACTAAGCTGAGAGACTACTCATGCTGTCTTCTATTTTGATGGTATAAATTTTCTTACATAACTGCAACTAGGGATTACCACAGTAAGAGTCCTTTTTGAAAATATACACTGGATTAATGATTACTAAATGGATAAATAGTCCATACTACATATTTGCTTGAGTTGCTGACAAAATGTATAAGTTGGTCATACTTTATTACATAACAATAGATAATTTTCCTAAATACTTCTTCCGGGCTTGAACATATAGCAAAATTTTTTCTTGCCAAGCTGGTCAAGCCTTAAAGTATTTATGAATATTCTTGGAGAGCATGGAAGCCTATGTGAACAATAGATAATAAGTTTATTTGTCGTTAGATTGTTTCTTTCATACCTCAAATACATCAATTTCAGAGTCCATAGTCAAGCCTAATACTTCTTTTTCTCCTATTAGAATAAATTTAATCCATTCCAATTTTATGAACAATATGGACATTTTAAAACCACGTTCTTTTACAGTAATTTCCACACTTTCTTGTTTGTAAACTAGTACATATTTTAAAAATCTAAAAAAGTGATAGAAAAAAAAAAAAAGGAACAGTACTTTGTAAAACCAATCTTTAAAGTAAAATATTTATGCCAAGTACATAATTAGTTTTAAATGAATGATCAAAGAAAAGTGATGGCAGTAGTCGTCAACCTTACAAGATTAACTGCACAATGAGGCAATTAATACTTTATGTAATTTATATTAGTTAATATACATTAGGTAATACAAAGGCCATGATATTAGGATTACCTAACAGGTTATTAGCATTAATAGGTTAGTTAATAGCATTAACTTAAACATAATTATAACACGAAATTTCTCCTTCTATTTATTCTGTTTAAAGTTAAATGTGTTGGAATGATAAGGAGAAATGCCAATGATAAAACTGTAATCCATTACATGACAAAACTATGTGTTCCATTTAGTTAGTTCAATTATGGTGCCAGCCCGATCTTTTGACTACTTTTTCTAAAAAAATTTCATACCCCCTCTAGCAAAATTTATAATAAAATATCTCCTCACAATTTAAATTGCCTTGTGGTTTTTGTTGAATAATTAAGGTATTAAATTAATGAGTGGGAATAGAATAAAAAAATCTATCTGTCCCAGCCAGGACTCGAACCAGGATCTCCTGCTTGCCGGGCCGGTATGCTATCCATTGCACCACCGGGACGAGCTAGACAACTTATTAAATTTCCACCACAATAGCGAGAGCCTAACCCAAGAGAAAGACGAATACATCATCTTAAACTCGAAGGAGCTGACATTGTCAAGCTATTTGTCGACTCTCGTCATTTACTTTTTTAATTTTACTTCATAAATATTTATTTGGTTGTGGTTTATTATCCCACGTAAATTTTAAACAATTAATGAGTGGGAATAGAATAAAAAAATCTATCTAAATTCTAAATAATGGCAGCTGGTTCTAAGGTTTGTTGTGCATGCCAAGGGGGCTGACTCTTTCCCAGAAGAACAAATATCTTATATTCCGTGAGTTCTAAATGATGGCAGCTATTCCGACAGTACAATGTTTCAAAAAACATATAAAACCTGAAAATTTGTATTTTGATTCTATTTGTTCTGGCTTAATTTATCAATTTAGAGTGTATGTTTATTCGAGTCCTACATTTTTTCCTCTTAGATTTTGTTGTAACTCTATCAGTTGCACCTAAAATAGAAATATTCATAGATTTCTCTCCTACAATTAACTAGTGATAACATTCTCTCAAATCCTAAGAATAAGCTGTGTCTCAAGATTCCAGGGATATATAACATTCTGTGATCATGCGAGGAATCATATATTGAAGGAGTCGTGCTTGAGCTTCGGGCGAGTCAACACCTGTTTAGAGAGCTCCTCAACTAATACTGATAAGCTGTTTTTTTTTTTTTTTTTATTATTTATTTTTACTAATATTTAGTTTATATTTGTTTTATTTTTAATTTAAACAAATTTAGGTAATTGGAGTGTATNTTTTTTTTTGTGTGTGTGTGTTAGCCTTCCTTTCAACCACTTAGGGTCATGGAGCGAGGGACTATCTACAGGTTGCCATCCCATTCCAAACATCCATGGCTCAGGACAAGCTTTTACTAATAAATAAAAGATTGGTCTGGGCGGGTTTCGAACCCGCAGTGCCTGGATTGTGAGACCCAAAAAGATTCCATGAGCTAACCTGGTGCCCCAATACCTTTGCAATTTGTATTTATCCTAAAAAAAGCAACAAAATAATTGAAAACAATCTATTTAGCAAATCATACAAATTTTTAAGAAAAGAATATCTGTCATTTCTTTCAAGTTGCCTAAATGTGGCAGGATAGTATGAAAAGCCAAAAAGTTCTAAGAGCTTAAAACAATGAAATATAATCTTAAGTGATAAAAAGTGGAGGTTTAGATTTTCATGAGTTACAATAAATAAAATACACATGAAAAAATTATATAAACTTGGTCTTTCCATTGCTAAAATCCAAAAATATTTTTCAGGGGGGAGGGAAAGAGAGTGGGGGAGATAGGCGGACAGGGGAGAGAGACAGGAAGTTAAAAATTTAAGAAAACAAAACAATTGCCTAATAATTTGAAGCAGTTTTAATTCACAGAGAGTCTGTCGTGCAGAAGCTCCACAATCTCAGAATATTTTCCATGTTTCATTCATTAAAGAGAGATACAAAAAAGAGTTAACGATGAAATTTAATTTACAAGCAGGAGAGACAATGAGTGTAAAAGGTATTACTACAACAATATTGTTCGGATAAGTAGTTGTATTACTACAGGCTCTTTGTTACTAGTTCACTTGAGACTAGCCCTATCTTATCTGTCCAGAAACAGAAAACACCTCAGGCGGCCGAACCCTCCTCTCGCCCCTCCACCTCTACGGCTCGCCTGCCTTCCCCTCCCCGCTCCTCCTCTACCCTTTCCCCTCCAGACCCTTCCCAGCCAGCCCCTCCTATTTCTTCCCCTTTGCCTGCATCTCTCTCTGTATTTGAGAAGACAAAGCCACCTAGGCCTGGGGAAAAAACCTCTAAGCCCAGGAAAACAACTAAAAAACAAAAGGCACAAGAAGAATCTGATATGGACTTATATTGAAATATTTATACATATTTAANTTACCTCACACCCAGGAAACCCTAAGTGATTGAAAAGGAGGCTCATAAAAAAAAAAAAAAAAAATAGTGACCTTCTGCTCAGGAGTCCAGTGCCAGAGTTACTGCTGAACCACCATTTACATTTGCTAATATATATTAGAAATATTATTTTTAGGAAAGTTTTTTACATGAATTGACTGAATAAAGTTTATTATGAGACTTTTGTTCGAATAAAGTCTTAACAAATTTCTTCAATTTATCAATTGTTATTCCTGCAGAAACTAAAAATTATAAAGCCAAAATCATAATAAAATCAAATTTATTCATTTCAGACATTGATTCCATTGCTGGAGGAAATTATAGCATCACACAATTTAATATCTGTGCTTGAAAGGGAACTGTATGGCTTTCCACATATTTGCTGGGCAGATTTCTCACACAACGAGCTAATAGATATAAGTACTTCTGTGGCAGATAAAACTCAATGTCAAATTTATGGAGTGAACAGCACACTGAGGATATACATTCAAGGTATTCTTAGATAGATATTCTATTACAAATTCTACAGTTAGATTAAACGCTCAAATTTAATATAGTTTAATTATATGTATATATATTAAGGTAATAATTAGTAATATTATTATATATGATGATGACTTACAAGTTAAGTCGAAACATCAGAAATAATAAAATAGTTACCCAATAATTTTGGAGTATTTTATTTTTCTGATCCCGGCCAAAACCTTGACTAATTTCTCCAGAATTATTATTCTAAGATATTAAAATAGTGAATATGATGTACAGATAATATATTCTATATATCAAATTCTTTTTGCATTATATTTCTGATCTTTATATTATACTTTGCTTATTTGATCTGTGCAACATGACCTTAAAAAGTTATTGTTATTTGTATGTATGAATGAATTGTCATTACCATCTACATTTTTATTATTAAAAATAATACTGATTTATTAATTAAGCATAAAATTATTCAAAAATGACATTTTTATTTTTTAGAAATATAGCATATATCTTGACCAAACAGGAACTAGTTATATGTTCAAATGGAGAGTTTTTTTGACCGTAGATAATATTATTAGATTTTTTTTTTTTTGGGTGGGGGGTCGGTCAAGGTTGATAAAAAAAATGCAATTTAAGAAATGTATATTTTTTAATTATCTGCCAATGTTTAGGCTTATGTAGTAAGCCATCTTCAGGGCTATCATGAAGACGAGAGGGGATGTCCTGTCTCTAGGTTCATATTTTCATGACTGGAAAATGTGAATATGAAATTTTCATAGTCATGAAAATGTGAACCTAGGGACAGGACATCCCCTCTCGTCTTCGACAGCCCAGAAGATGGCTTACAATGGCAGATAATTTTTAAAAATACAAATTTTTTTTTAATTTGTATTTTTTGGATCTACCCCAACAAAAAAAAAACATCTAAAACCATCTAAAAATGAAGATTAATGTCTGCTCTGTAGAGCAGGAAGAGAAAGCCGTCATGAATATGAAATTTTCATAGTCATGAAAATGTGAACCTAGGGACAGGACATCCCCTCTCGTCTTCGACAGCCCTGAAGATGGCTTACAATGGCAGATAATTTTTTTTTTAAATACACTTTTTTTTTTTAATTAGTATTTTTTTGGATCTACCTTGACCGAACCCCAACAAAAATCATCTAATAATAATTCCTATGGTCAAAAAACTCTCCATTTGATTATAGAAGGTATGATGAGAAAATTAAATTTTATACCTATTATATTCCTGAAACATTTTTGTAACTCAATTAGCAACAAGAACATTATATTAAAAACTTAGGTCTTCCTCTAAGTCCCCCTTTCCCATATCGGATTTCAACCAAAAATTAATTGATTTAAGAGTTTGTAATTAAAAGCTTAAATACTAAATTTTTGTTTCTATATTTTAAAAATTAAAGAGACCACCCAACTCTTACAAATTACATTCATAATAATATCTTTCATAATATGTGTTATAAAATTACACCTATTTTATCCTAGGTAAAACTTTTGTTATAAGTTACGCTAATAATGATGTTATGATTTTAAATTTTTGCCACCCTCTAAACACCTCTATTCCTCCCTACCCATGAAACCATTTATGAACTCATCTAATAGTTAGCAAAAAGAGGCTTAAATACCAATTTTTGTTTTATTATTTTAAAAATTGCAGATGCAAGAGCACATAGAGACAATTATATATTACATATAATATATATGTATTAATGTAATATATAATAGAGACAATTACATATATTATATATGTATTAATATAAGTATATATATATATATCTTAATATATAAAAATTACGTGTCACGTTGTTTGTCCGCGATGGACTCCTAATCTACTTAACCGATTTGAACCAAATTTGCACACCGTGTGCGGTTTGATCCAACTTGAAAGATGGGATAGCTTATATTTTAAATTATGGTCGCAATATTATTTTATAGCAAATTATTTGCCTATTATCTGTTAGCTTCAAATGATTTTAACAGATGCCGATATCAGTTAAAAGATGGCGTTGCTAATTATTTGTCTATTTGTTAGCTCCAAATGATTTTAACAGATGCCGACATCTGTTGACTGGATTGAGTAAACAATTAATAAAT
>KZ808273.1:64076-76579 GCA_000696205.2 Oncopeltus fasciatus
TATAATAATAATACTTAAATAAAAATAATAAAAAATCCATTAATTTAGGTTGTTATAGTGGTCAAAATAATCCTGATTCCTGTATTTTATTAACTAATTTATAGTAAGCATATTAAAGGGTATTTATAGGGCGTAATAACCTAGAAGTTGATTGCCCATCAATGATCTACTACTACTAAAAGAGTTGAATGATCAAGGAATTGTCAGAGTTCTGTGAACAGATATGAGAAATAGTATCCTCAGAATAAGATTCAGAATAAAATAAGATTCTTATTTTCTATAGCTAATGATTAGTTATTGTGCTTATGGAGGTGACAGTCGTATTGCCTAGGCTTAACCTGCATTTGCCTTTGGTCCTCCAAGTAGGGGAAACACTGACATTCATGCATTATTCTATATGCAGCACTCTACTCACAATCCTACATATCTATAGATAGACACCTAAAATACACACCCTAGAGCCTTCAATTAACACAGGAGTAATAGGCTGTCAACCTACTCTCCTTAAAAAACAAAAACATAAAACTTATATGAAGATCAGCCAGAGCAAATATTGAATTTCCACCCAATACTCGTTCAGCCATCTGGAATACTCAACACACCAGAAGTTTTACAATTCAAGGGATCAGTGAGCAAGGAAACACATGTTCAATAGGAGTAACAATATCCTTATTGGAACAGATACAACATAACTATACGGAAATCACTATAACTGCAACTCTTTAACTAAGAAGAAATCCCAACTCGCGTTAGATTTCAAGTCTATCAACTTGTACATGCTCTAGCCAAATTCTTCTAAAGAAGAGAAAAAAGAGATTCATTAACAAACCATGATTGCCTTAATAAGCTTTCATATCATGTGAAAATTATGGTACGTGATTCAACAGCTCAAAAGGAGTACAGGCTATAATCCATTCAATTATTTGTAACAGTAATATCAATGGTAAAAATGAAAATGGCTTGAGGGGGATAAAGTTAACTATTGCTAAAGGCTTGACAGAAGGAAGTAACTTTTCTCTACACAAGATAATTCATTTGGCTTAATGAATATTAAATGATGGTTAACAACAAATCAAATAGATACAAGCTAGTAAGCACAAGACTTCTTTCGTAGAGGACCAAATATAAACAGACCTTATGAAGTATAAGAGTAAGGATTTTTAAGCACACCACCAATAAAAATTAGAGTATTGAGGATTATACAGGCAAAATTTATCTGTACAAAGATGGCTTCAAGAAAGAAGAGGGTGTTGGAGCAGGTCTAATATAGATAGAAGTAGGCAATGCCATGAAATACAGAAGTAATTAATGCTTGAAATACAGAAATTAAGATCTACACTATCAAGAAAGAAGCTACATGCATTAAGTTCTATAAGCTGTAAAATCATACAGTAGTGTTACAACACTGTAAAAGCCCGCCGAGCAGTAGCTATAAAATCTAAGCAAATTCATCAGTTTGAAGTTGATGATACATCTCTCTACATAAATAACTACTAAAAAAAATGTATTAATAAATTTATCTGTGATAAGTTTCAAAATTCTAAAGTTAGTATTATGACTGCTGCACTGAATTTTTTTTTTTTTGTACTAACAAATATTTCAGGTGATTCTCCACTTCTATTTCTGTTTTGTTTAATATGGATTTCAACTTTTAGTTTTACATTTAAAAGAAACATATAAAATATCAGAGAAAGAAAAATAAATAAATTTTGGCTAATGAACTGTTGAATTAAAATTTATGTAAACCCTCACTAAAAGTTCAATTTTGCCATACAGCTCTAAAAATGTTTCTTTTATTTCTAAAATAATCTGTGCTCTGTTTCATAACTCTGACCTAGATATTGCTAAATCGAAAGAACTTTTGTATTCGTACTTGACATTTCCTTATTTGTCTGATTTTGTTCTGTAATGAACTTGCTCTTTAAAATTGTATTTTAAAGGAATAATCTAAATTGCATTATGTAAAACAACAATTTAAAGTTAAAAATTTATGATTCAGGTATACTTCCAGTTTTATTTGTTTACGAGGGCGGGTCAATAAGTGCGTGACTTTTTAAATGAAACAAAGGTTTTTTGATAAAAAGTAATTTTATTTTTCAACATAGTCTCCTTTGAGCTCTATACACTTCGTCCAACGTTTCTCCAATTTTTTATCCCTTCCAAAAAATAAGATCTCTCGAGCTCCTCAAAATATGTATTTGTTTGTGAGATGATTTCATCGTTGGAATAAAATCTCTTTCCGCCAAGCCATTTCTTAAGGTTCGGAAACAAGAAATAGTCACTCGGGGCTAAATCCGGAGAATACGGCGGATGAGGGAGCAATTCATAGCGTAATTCTTGAAATTTTGCCATGGAAACAACACACGTATGGACTCTTGCATTGTCTTGATGGAAAAGAACTTTTTCTTGGCCAAATGCGGTCGTTTTTTCTTTAAATCCTCATTAAATCGGTCCAATAAGTTGGTATAATATTCGCCATTGATTGTTCTTCCATTCTGAAGGTAATCTATGTGGATTACACCGCGTGCATCCCAGAAAACAGTAGCCATGACTTTATTGGCTGACAAACCCACTTTGGCCTTCTTTGGCGCTGATTCACCCGGCAAAACCCACTGTTTTGACTGCTGCTTGGTCTCTGGCGTGTTGTGGTGTATCCATGTTTCGTCCACTGTTACAAATCGGCACAAAAACTCGTCCTTGTTGCCGTTGAACAACGCCAAACATTCGATCGAAGTTGTCAAACGATTGCGTTTATGGTTGATTGTTAGCAAACGCGGCACCCATCATGCGGATAGCTTTTTTATACCCAAGTGATCATTCAAAATAGAAACCACTGACCCATGTGATATGCCTATGGCTTCCACAACCTCCCGCACTTTCAATCTCCGATCGGCCAACACCATATCGTGAATTTTTTCAATTGTTTCGGGTGTAGCGACTTCTACTGGTCGTCCAGAACGTTCGGCATCGATCGTGCTTGTACGGCCACAACGGAATTCTGTAAACCACTTTTTTACCATTGATATCGACGGTGCAGAGTCCCCATAGTATTTATCAAGCTTAGCCTTTGTTTCAGTGATGGTTTTTTTCCGCAAAAATAATGCTTGATGAGCACACGAAATTCACTTTTCTCAATTTTCTCCACAATTCACGAAGTTGTTTGTCTTTAAAGACTGTCAAACACAAACTAAAAGACCCAGCGTGTTCAAACTTTTACAGGAGTAAGCTGATAGATGCTTTTTGACAGGAGCAGTGTTGCCAACCTAATTATAAGGCAGGAAATTCAAAAAGTCATGCACTTAATGACCCGCCCTCGTAATATCACTGTATAACTCTAAAATATATCTTATCAATGAAAAAAATCAGTGTTGAGATTCATCACCCCTTGCTAAACATTAAGTCCACTAAATGATTAAACATATTTTATGCACACTTGATACTAAGTCAATCCCCACCCACTACTGTTGGTTAGATTTAGCTCAATATCTAAAACTTTGCATTTAACAGCTATATTGCAGATAAAGAAAAACTTAAAACTGTGACCTTTAAAGCATTGATAGATAAATCTAAATTTTGGTAAGTATTTTTTGTTTGGGTAGAATCAGAGAAAAATGAAGTGTTTTTTTTTTTTAATTTCAAATTTTCTGCCATGAGAACATCCTCAATAGCTACTCTCCTTTTCAGTTAACCAGGCTTTCTGTTGGTGAAGAAAGGTAGTATTGTCTTAATGTTAAGGTTTTCCTGTGGAGTAGGCGAAATTCAGCTATGGAGGATGGTGGGCTGACCAGTGCCTCCCATTTTAAGCATTCAAAGACAAGGTTTGACTAGTTTCAAGGCAGAATAGTTTGCCATGACTAGTGTTCAAAGAGGGGGAGTTACAGTGCTAATCATTTCTAATAAAAACAAAGCCTGCCTACAGAGAGAAAAATGTTTTATTCAAATTTATTTATTTATTAGAATTAATATTTAATTTTTAATAAGGAATTTTTCAATCTGTAGACAGGCCTTGATTTTTCTTTCTTCCTAACTTGAAGTGTTGTGCCAGTTTATCAGTAATTTGCAGCCAAAACGTGCAACAGACCAGGGGGAAACACGTTAAGTGTGCTAAAACTGGAGATGTGCTGCCAGTTCATTCTGGTCACCTAGTTTTTCCTCATTGAATGAAGAATGTTACTATATTAGGACTGGGTATTCTCTGGGGATTTTCTGAGTCATTACAAACAGAAGAATAAAAAAATCAATCAATCTATACTACTATTTTCAAGCATACTTTCCACTTTATCCAAGAAATACATACAATAACTTATAAAACAAAATTCTCAATAGAATTTTTTATTTTTTAGTAAAAGCGGGTATTTACTTGAAACGAAGGAGAACTCTGTAGAAACACAGTCACATCTCTAGGAAGAATTCGAATAAAAGGTGGGCCCTGACCTTGACTTGTACTGTTACGCAGACCTGAAACAATTTAAAAAAAAATTTAAATAGACCAAATTTATATTAGCCATTTATGAGAAATTTCATATACAGTGGGCTGATACATATATTTTATTGTGTGATTTTCAGATTCTACACACCTCAAAACATAAAACACCATATTTTTAAGAAGAGGGATAAAAAAAATCCCCATCTTCCCACAGTAAACCTTTTTACAAAGCTTTTCGAAATTTATTCCATCCTCAGAGGCATTCTTGTTAAGAGACGACACTGACTTCTTGAGAAAACAGCCTCACCAAGAAGTAGTCTCTGCTTCATTAGAATGAACCTGAGTATGGCCTAAATAGTCAAAAAAATATGTGTCAAATAAAGAAAAGGATTTTTTAAAATTTATTGGCAGAAATTTTCATAACAGGAAAATAAAATAAAAAAATAAAGGAAAAATATATTTAAAGTAAAATTAAAAAGATTTAATTTTGGAGGAGATTCATCAATCAAATAAAAATAAAAAAATTTTTTTAAAAATGGAGTTAGCATTATTTGATAGGGAGAATTGCTTAGAATGAGAACAAAGTAGAACATTTTATTGGCACAATGAATTAGATATCTGATTAGAAGCCACAAATGCAAGGAATTAATAAGCAAGTGAGATAGGACTCACATATAATATAAAACAAATTTTTAAGTACTTGTTTAAAAACAATATCTTTTTTTTTTTTTTTTTTGTAAATTTACTTAGGTTTTTAGCTATTTTTTTCAATTTGTTTACCTCCATTTATATCTACTGTTCCAAAAAGGAGAAACAAAAAATGCATCAGAAAATTAAAAAAAAAAATTTCATTAGAATGAACTCAATAGCAAAATTCTTCTTTGGAAATAGTAAAAACAGGATGCCATTTGATAGTTCTGACAGCAATTAAAAAAATAAAAAATCAGTCATAGAAATTTGCTATTTAATGAGAATCTTGAACATGAGAACAAATGTGGAATAGTTTAGTAAGCTAGTGCCAGCTGCTCTAGCTCACCTGAAATGAGATTTGTGAAAAAATTGATGAAAGGAGGTGGGGTCTCAGAGGTGGGACGTCGTGGAGGGTTAAGGAAGCTGGAGGTAGAAGTCCCAGTGCTCTGGCTGGTTGATTGGTTGCTAGTACTACTGTTATTATTGTTTATAACAGTCTCTGGAGGTTCTCCTCGCCTTCGGCTACTATGAATGTGGTGAGAGTTGCAGGGAAGGAAAGGGTCAAAATAACCGGGTCCAAATGCTGGAACAGAAAAAAAAACATATTAGTGAAATTGCAAAAGACTAAATTTTATTTATAAATATTAATTTTATTGTGGTATATAATCCCACGTAAATTTAAATCAATTAATGCAAGGGAATAGAATAAAAAACCGAACTGTCCCAGCCAGGGCTCGAACCTAGATCTCCTGCTAACCTGGCAAGCACGTTATCCAATTACGCAACCGGGAGAGATAGATAGTAGGAGATCCAGGTTCGAGCCCTGGTGGGGACAGTTAGATTTTTTATTATATTCCCTTGATTTATTTATTTAAATTTGTGTGGCATTAAATACCACAATAAAATTAATATTTATAAATGAAAATAAAACAAGTAAATAACGAGTCAATAAATAGCTCGACAATGTCAGCTGCTTCGAGCATAAGACGATGTATTCGTCTTTCTCATAGGTTAGACTCTTGACACTAGTGCTGGGAATTTAATAAATTATCTATTTCTCCCAGTAGCGTAATTGGATAACGAGCTTGGCCGGTAAGCAGGAGATCCAGGTTCGAGCCCTGGGTGGGACAGTTAGATTTTTTATTATATTCCCTTGCACTAATTAAACTAAATTTTATTTTCTTCTATCTTAAAAAATCTATATGTAAATGTATTTTTATTTTGCTTCTAATAAAATTACTGGCTGGTGGAGATTCTCCTCAATCAACAGTGGCCAAAATAAATGAGAAATGGTCACAAACCTTCACATTCACTGAATTTAAGAAGTTTGTGATAATTTTTCATTTATTTCACCCCCCCCCCCTTGATATTTTCATTAAAAATACTGTAATATTACACACACATACACCCTCATTTATAAGATACAAAAGCGCTAAATGTTTTCAATTCTTGTAGTAGATAACTAGTAAAAATGGTTTACAAAATAATTTTCATTTTACACAGGTTTGGATTTATAATCAATTATGGTTAATTGAATGATAGTTATAGAACCAATAAACAAAACACAATTTAAATCAATAGTGGAGTAAATGAACATAATTTTATAGAGCTTTGTTTGTGTTATATTATCATTCCACACTACCCCTTACTTCATAAAAATTATTTACATTCACTTGAGATGTGTTGAACAGGCATTTTGAACAGCCAGCTATACATTGTATGCAGGTTGAAACCAATTTTCCAATTTTCTATTGTTTATGCTCTACATTAAAAAAAAACAAAAAAAAAAACTTCCTAATAAAGAATTTTATGAATATAACTTCAAAAATAAGGTGCTTCCCCCACTATTCCTTCCCCATAGACTAGAGCAAAGTTTAGTGGCCATGTCTTTCACCTCCATTGTTCACTCTAGCTTGTAAATAAAATTTCACCATTTACTCTAATTTATATCCATCTTTCATGAAGCACAGGCAATCTAATTAAGCAGCTACAGCAAGATAGACTTTTTTTTTTTTTAATATTTATTATCTTTATCAGTTATGATTATAAGAAACCTAAGCTACAGAGCAGAATAATCAGCTACTTATAGAAGTGGGCAAGATCATATCCTTATGGAGGAGCATGTTGGTCTGGTGGTTAAGATACTGAAGTTCTAAGCCAAAGTTCCCAGGTTCAATGCTCACAGTAATTTTTCTTTCATTCTGTGCTTCTGTTTGTAATGATCCAGAGGTGTGCTCTTAGGGAACACCCAGCCATTTTATTAGGGAAAACATTTATTTTATTTACTGAATATATTTGTGTGCTAAATATTAACCTATCATTTCTATAAGTTGTTAGTATGCATTATATTAGGAATATAAGTCTCTCCCTAATCACCCTAATATTTAATTAAGTTCTTAAATTACAGAATAACTAATGTGTTATTTAGCAACAAACGCTTGCCAAGGACCTTTTTATTCCGACTCAATTATAACCTAAAAGAGAGAAAATAGACATGCACAACTGTATTACAAAAGTCCCAAATAAAAGATGTCTTTCGTTGTTTGTGTTTTGCTAATAGATAAAAAAAAATAGTGAAATTACACACTGAAATTATTCAAAATGGATTCAAAATTCAATAGCCAAACTGTTTAATTCAAATCTAAAATATTTAGTAAATAACTAATTTATTAACTATGAAAAATAAATTTAAATGCAGCTGTTGCCCAAAGTGGAATATAAAATAATAGGTTAATGAAAGTTATGTACCTCTGTGCTCTCTGCCTGGGAAACCAGGAGCAATATGAACATGGGGTCGAGTAGTGGAGCGTGTCTGGGTGGAGGTGGTCGGTTGGGTAGATGTGTTTCCTCTTGCTTGGCTATTAGTGACATTTGCTTCAGCATTTGCAGGCCCACTGGGCTGCCCACTACTGCTAGTAGCACCGCCTCCTCCTCCTCCTCCTCCTCCTCCTCCTGCCATCATCTGGCCAGCTAGTGCCTGCATAAGATTCTGAATAAATTCTGGAGGAGGTGAGCCCCAAGGAAAAGGACCAGATGTAATTGAGGTTCCTAAAATAACAATAAAATATCAAAGATTTTGGCAATATATTTTAAATAAATTGTATACTAAAACTTAAGATATAACATAAAATTCAAATGAACAGTTATTTTGTAGGTGATCAATTTCAAATTATAAATAATTAGATATAGAATTTTTATATAGAAAAGACTAATACTCAAAACTAGAGACACTCAAAATTTGTATAAATGATCAATTGATTATTCATGAATTGTTGATGATGCTATACATTTGAAATGCATGTACCAATTATTTGTTGGTTAAGAAAATATGTTGCAACACTTAAGGAAATGGGTTGATAAAGACAATTTAAAACTAAGCTTGATATAGGAGTCCATAATGATAATTTAAATTTATTTTTCTATTACTTAAAAAGGATCCTCCAATAATAAATTATTTAGCAATATAAAATTTAATTAACAACAACAAAAACTTACATAAAATATTCAAAAACANTTAAGCATAAATAAAACATGATTAAACACACAAGCCCAAGTATGCTAGTTGTACATATGAAAATTAGTAAAAATATTTAAATATTAATACTTTAAGAGTGAAGTGAAGTGACTTGTGCCTTTTCTCTTTAAACACTAATAAATAGTTGACAACTTAATTTTACTTCTCTTGTTAAATATTGTGGGTAATAATATAAATATAACTATGATAAGAAGTTGATTTAAAACAAAACTAAATTTAAAAAAATTAAAAATGCAAGAAATAAGAAGTTTCTTGGGGAGAAAAAAAAAGTCTAGTGAATAACTGTCATTGTGGATTTCTCTTCTTGGCGAAAGATTTCCAGAAACATAGTAGATCATGAGCAGAGGGGGTCTATTTTTTATACTTTTATACTGATGACCATGAAAGCAGGCATTGAAGCTTTAAGGTATGTATATAAGGTGTGTGTGTGTGTTTATACATAGTGCATAGGAGCAGAAAATAAGTCCTAGGCCTGGTTTCTTACAGCTCCTTTTACTAACTCATCCTTAATACTTACTGAATTGACAGAATAAGCCCAACCAACCTAATAAAGTGTCTCACTCTCTGAAGTGAATTTCTGAGGATAAGATTCTGCTGAATCTTAATTACAGCAGTTTCAAGATTGTGAATAAGAAAATGGTGACAAATCTAAAGAAGGAAGGCAATAGAATGATATAGTAATGAGGGACGGGGATCTGGAAATAAAATAAAATCTAGCTGATCCCATTCTTGTAGCCTGAACCTCTACCTGTTATTTACAATGATGTTCACGTAGGCTTCGTCGGTCGTCAGATGTATTTACCAATTCATCTTCCGGGTTGGACCGAGTCAAATTGTTGTTATTTGCCGAGCTTTCGCACATCATGTGATGGCTTCTTCAGGGCTGAAAAGAGAATGAGAGTTGTAAAGAGAGATTTTTAAAAATCTCTCTTTACAACTCTCATTCTCTTTTCAGCCCTGAAGAAGCCATCACATGATGTGCGAAAGCTCGGCAAATAACAACAATTTGACTCGGTCCAACCCGGAAGATGAAATGGTATATATATATTTACAATGATCCGATTGTCAAGCGACATCTCCTTGACTTGAGACACAGGTACCTTTTTCTGATTAGTACATTCTTAAATGGAATTCACACCTCAAATAAAATGTTCAACAAAAATCTACTTTCAATGTTCAATTAATCCTACTTATTTCAAAACAAGATCAATGTGAGGAGAAAACAGTAGAAATACTCCATTATCTTTAACCCGTTGGCTTCAAACATTTAAGAATTATTCCCAAGAGCAGGTAATATGCATCATTCTTAAAACTGTTACTCCAGCTGACTTACTCAATTAATCAACAGTAAAATACTAAAAAGTTTCATTTTTAAAGGAGATAATTTATAGATGATACATCATCAATTCTAACAGACAACTGGTACCTAAATTTCGTTTCAAGCCATTGAGGTGCATGTATGGAGAAGCCATTAGCAATTATAGTCCTAAATAGTGGTGCACTTATAGTAAAAGGCAAAGAAGAGAGCTATTGATATTAGTTCAGTTATAAGTGTTTGCTGGTTCTTGCATTTGCTTCCAGGCTTAGGGAGATAGCAACCACAAAGCCGTCATAAGACTGCTAAGAATAGTAAACAGTCAGCCACTGACCTATACTGATAAATATACATAGTATAGTAACTATATCATCTTAATATACCCCCACACTATAGACTAAGGACAGCTGTTGTAGACACACTAGTCACCTCCACAAGATAGATCCTCTGGGAGGGAGAGTATGAAGCAGGACACTTAATGATCTAGTCCACCCATGTTTCAAGAAACAAAACAAGGGATAATGTCATAGCCATGAGGTATATTAATGTCCCGGTTATGAACAATAAGAAAAATATTTTTAAAATGGGCACATTAAAGTATTGTGGAGAGGCAGCAGTTCATTGAATTCTGCAAAGCCAATGAACTTGTGATTGGTAGATCACTATTGCCCAGAGGGACTGACAAGATCTTATGGTTACCTTCTAACCTCCGATGTTAACTAGACCATATTAAAATAAATAGGAAATGAAAGTCATCATTATTAAAAGTTAGAAACAAAAAAAAAAGCGGATGTGGGAAGTGACCATTACCTCACTCGCCCAGATAAGAATCCAGACAGCTTCTTGGCAAAAAAAAAGCCGAAAAAGAAAAGAAAAGATAAAGTTAAATATGAGTTTAGGCTTTAACTATAGATAGTTTTGACATACTGGCAAAATCCATTGACGTGGAAGAAATCCATTGACGTGTCTAGCAAATACAAACCAAGTGGGCTTCTATAAAGGCCTGGCAGAGCTGTCAGAAACTGCAAGGAACTACTCGGCAAAAAAAAAAAAAAAAAAAAAAAAAAAAAAAAAAGAGGAATAAATGAGGGATGACTCAAGGGCTAAAATAAGAAAGAAAAGGGCTAAAAAAAAAAACTTCTATCAGTATCACAATAATGGAAAATTTAAAGGAATCTATACATCAGAAATATTGGAAATAAGGAAATTAAAAGAAGCCTGTGCCAAAATAAACTCGGTTGAGCAATCTGGTCGATGAGGCTGTCGAATGCTAGGGCAGAAAAAAAAATACCATTTTACAAAACAACTGCTCCAGAAAAAGTACAACCCAGAGAAAGCCCAAAAGAGGCAAGGGGGAACTAATTCTGAGGAAAGAGAATGTCCAAGCTGAGAGAGAGGGAAATAATATTCCTATGAGCTTTAATTAAAATCCTAGGACAGAAAGAGCAGATGAAGATAACATTCACCTCAATTAAGTGAGATAGTAATAGGCATAAGATAATGCAAAAGGGGACAAGTGCAAAGTATGCTTAACCTAACAAAAGTTATCCACATTGATTTTTTATATACAAGTGTTATGTCGATCATATTTTCATTTTACCAAAATAAATTCAATACTTCTTTGGATGAAAAAAAAAAATGTCTTAACTCCTGAAAAAACAGCAATGACTGGTGCCTGGAGTAAACAACCTCACTCGGTCCACATTGCATGGGTGGGCTACTGAGGACTTATCACTGTAAATTCACTGTCCAACTTTGTACCAAGTGAACATGACTCAAATTCTTTTCCATATGGGCATTCTGATTTTATATTATTTACAATAGAGAACAAAGGAGGAAAAGTAAAACAGAGAAAAAAATCAGAAATAGAAGTATTTTATCTATAACTGGACTCAAAGAATTAATTGATTAATTTATTCCATCCAAAACATAAGTAATGACACAATTAGTATTATTTACTAAATTTATAACCAATATACTTATTATTATTACCACCACAGCTATTTCAAAACACTATTACCAGAAGACACACTTTGACAAAAATCACACTTCTGACATCTGAATCCAACCTTTAAAAATAATTCTTAGCTGGGTCTATTCACATGCACTTAGAACAACTCTAGTAATGACAAGACAGACAAAGATTATATTTCTTCCACTTACAGTAATATTTTTCACATTGTAAAACAAAAATTACTATATTAATATTTATATTCACCATCCCTCCTTTCACTTTCCCATATTGACATTTTTAATAACCTCAGGCCACCTAATCTCTGAAGGACAAGTCGCTTTTCCTAGTAAAAAACCAAATGATATCAGAATTTTCCCCTTACGACCATCTTTCTCCTTCAATTCCTTTTCCAAATTTTTCATAAAGTACTTCTGTCATGATTTAGTTATCCTGGATCAGAAGACTCCATCACCATCATTGGTATGGGCACTTTTCAAATTGTTTACAATATAAATTTATGTGTGTATAAGTAAAGGTTTGGGTTATTAGACCAAGTAATGGACATATATATATATATATTTCA
>KZ808273.1:89399-109664 GCA_000696205.2 Oncopeltus fasciatus
GACTATGGAGATTGTTAGAAGAGTATATATATATAGTGAAAGAGTGAGAGAGAGAGAGAGAAAGGGTCTCCCTTCACTCCTCATTTTACTTATTGTGATTTTTTCATTTAGTGTGTGCACTGCACTCTCTATCCCACCTGTTCTTGATTACTATATATCACAGCCTTGAGTGTTTCTGTCCTATATATATGTATGTGTGTGTGTGTGTGTTTGTGTGTTATTAATCTATTTATTTATTAATGTATCTGTTATTATTGTGTTTATTTGTATATGCTCAAAAAAAAAAAAAAAATCAAGCTTATTATTTAAGACTATTTGTGTAAATTAATGTTGGCCATTTGCTATGGAAATTTCACTTTAAACTCCCCCTCCTCCTTGACCAAATTCAGTCATTAAACTTGTTGGATAAGTTTAAATAAACTTTTAAGTTTAGGTTTTTAAACTTATTAAATAATAAGTAAAATTAGTTGCAGGGGTGAGACATTTAGAGAATCAAAATTTAATATCATAATATCTTCATTATTTGCATTACAAATTAATGTATAGATTATAATTTGTTTTTATAGGGTGGTCGTTTTAGAGGGTTGTCCTCTATGAGGCTGAGTTAATACGGATAGCTCCAAGATCTTACAACGTTGCTGTATGAAATCTACAAGCGATTTGTAAGTTGGAAATTTGATTCCCTCTTGCTTTTCTTCATACAGTCTCCGATTTTCGTAGTCCAGGCAATCCAATACGAATTGCAATTTCAAATAGTCAGCTTCATCTGGTATATTGAGCTGAGTAAAAGATGTGAAGTTGTCCATTACCTTTTTCAGAAATGAACGCAAATAATGTGGGTTAGAAGAAGATTGACTTGATGGTTTGAACTGGATGATTTTATGCAAAAAGGCAGCGGCTAAAATTCGCTTATTATTACAACTGTCTTGAAGTGCCTTCCACACATTACTATAATCCGTACCTGAAATCGGAAATGATGAAACTATTCAAAGAGGTTCGCCTGATAGTGATCCCACGAAGTGATGGAATTTTTCAATGGGAGTCAGTGAAACTTCGTCGTAAACGATGGAAATAAAAATATCTCTAAAATGAATCCATTCCGAAAGCTCACCTGTAAATTTCGGAATATTAATTTTCGGCAGCCTATTACGGGCTATCAAAGCTGCTGACAGGTTTTGGGCAAAACTTGTATTTGAGTCTTGCAAGGTCGAAGAGGTTGCTGGAAGGGTAGCTGGTCTAGGGTTAATGATATTTTTGTAAATGGTATTACATTCATACAAGTATGAGCGTGCCCCCTTCAAATATTTTTCTTCTACAGGAAATTCCTTTTCCTTGTCCATAATTACATAAATTTCGTATAATTTATCCCAAGAATGTGAAAAAGTCTGGTGTAAACCTGCAAGACACAAATATTTTCCTCTAAATGCCGAAACTTTGGTCGTATCATCCTCTACTTGCTTGGCTGTATCCCGAATGGCCTTGATCTCTCCAAACGTATCCATTAATTTTTTCTTCAAAATTGTAATCTGTTTTTAAATTGGTATGTCCGTCATTATATTTTAAGTTGGCTATAAAATTAAATTAAGCTTTATAAACAACGATAAGGGCATAAACCACAAAGACAAAAGATCCGGCCCGGAGGACCAATGTAGCGTGCGGAGGCTGAACCAGGGGTAGAAATCCTCATACACTAAATAAAATGCCGGGTCTGGTCGTAGTAGTTTATGCAATAATGAATTTGCCCATATATTAATTGTGACTTCTGAATTAGCACCACAATAATATTGTCATAGCATAAATGAAATGTATATAAATTATTTGCAATTTTAATAAAAAAGAAAAATGTTGATGTTTCATGAAATGAAAAGTACAGAATTTATAGGTTTACAATGAAAATGGTTTATTGGCATGTCGCTATTTCAGGAGAATAAAATGTTCAATCAACTTGAAATGTCTCCGATAGGGAAATAGCAGGAATCACTTGTTCAGTACAGTGCTATCACATCAAGGGACAAAGCTTAACTCACTGTGCTATCACGTCGAGGGACTAAGCTTAACTGATAGGCTTAAGAGTATTAATAGGCTTAAATAATGGTTCGAATTCCTTCTCTCCCCCGTGTGACCTACCTCTCTCTCTCTCTCCTTGTTTATATTCGTAAAATTATAGTTCAATAAGAAATCAAAATAAAACTCAAAACTTATTATTTACAATTATAATCATAATTAAAAAATGATTTATGGAACTTCATATATAAAATTAAGATAATATTTAATTTTTCATATTTAAAATAAAAATAATAAAAGGAAGATAATTTCAGGATAAAAATAAAAATAAATGTTGAATGACTTCAACAGAAACTTAAGACTAATTTCTCTTTAAACTTCAAAATTATTTAGTTCAGTTTAAAATATCACAGTACTACAATACTTCATAAAATGTACAGCAACAGTTTTGTATACCTCTCAAAGATACCGCACTTACAAGAAAGCCACAAAAGTGATCTTCTGACTTAAGACTATTTTCAATATTTTATTCTTGCTTCCCCAGAAAAACTAAATCATTGTAACAATTTTAAACTTCTTATTATTGGATTAAAGGTAAATCTGCATTAATTGTACTTGCACTATATTAACATAATACAAATATATTATCTGAAAATTTGAATTTTTATAATAAAGATTTATAAGATTAATATTTGCCTAGAGAGGTAGTTTTTGACTATGGAGATTGTTAGAAGAGAATTTGTTGGAATTCAGTCAATTTAAAAAAAGATTTCTTATTTATTATCTGCCAATGTTTCGGATTACATTTTAATACACATAATGAAAACAAAAAAACTATTTGATTTACATTATTATTACATAAAATTGAAGTAACTAAAAGGTAATATGATATGAAATGCTGAGGAAAAAGTTCACAACTATCTATTATGAAGCCGAGAGTTTGAATACATTTTTTTCTATGATAGTTCTGTTGTTAACTAGATTGTGTTGTAAGTTTATGCGGACTGTTTCAGATTAAAAGGCATTTGCGTTCATAGGCTTCAGTGGGAGTTAGGGTAGGAGATGGGGTCTTTGAGGTGGGTGTAAATAGATTTAAGTTTGTTATTAGAGGAAAAAGCAAGCTTAAGGATAGGGAAAAATTTTCTAAGGGATTTCTTAATTTTTTTAGAAAGTATAGGAACATAAGAGAAAGAATGAAGAGTAAAGTTATAGTTCAAAAGGAGAGTTTGTTGACTGTAGATATTATTCTAAGATGATTTTAGTTGGGGTTCGGTCAAGGTAGATCCAAAAAACACAAATTTAAAAAATGTATTTTTAATAAAGGATTATCTGCCAACGTTTCGGCTTACATTGTAAGCCATCTTCAGAGCTAACATGAAGATGAGAGAGGACGTCCTGTCTCTAAGTTCACATTTCCATGACTAAGGAAAAGAAAGACATTTTCAGTCATGGAAATGTGAACTTAGGGACAGGACGTCCTCTCTCATCTTCATGTTAGCCCTGAAGATGGCTTACAATGTAAGCCGAAACGTTGGCAGATAATCCTTTATTAAAAAATACATTTTTTAAATTTGTGTTTTTTGGATCTACCTTGACCGAACCCCAACTAAAATCATCTTAGAGTAAAGTAATAGTTTTGGGAGAGTGGCTTGGTTTTGGAAGTGGAAATGTAGAATCCATTAACAAGTTTTTTAACTAATGGTTTGCATAGGGACACCATTAGAGAAAAAGAAGTCTGTCACTCGTTTAATATTTTTGTTGCGGAATGTCTTGTCAGAGAGTATGAGTGATCTGTAGATGAGATTTTTTTGCCACATTTATTTTTTGATCATATGGGTGAGACGACCTGAGTAAGTGTGCTCCGTGTACCAGTCAGTGGAGATAGAGCCATTAGTGTTACAGATTGTACGGTTGTCAAGGAAGAGGAGTGGATTATCAGACTCAATTCCTAAGGTGAATTTTAGAGGGGGTGATAAGAGCTAAATGAAGTAAGAATTTAGGGATTTTTTTCTGGATTAAGAATGAGGAACAGGTGATTAACATATTTTTTAAGGAACAAGAAGTCGTTTAAGAAAGGATGAAGTCTAGGAGGTCATTGAATGTAATATTGAAAATATCGGAAGCAAGGTTATTTCCCATAACCTGACCGTTAATCTGGTAATGATAATATCCTTGGTAAAAAAATAACTCAAGGTAAGTGGACTGGTCTTGTGGTGTGGTCTTGAATTGTAGTTCAATTTTCAAATAATTTATTATGCAATCAACCTTAATTCCTTTGGAATTCTTTAAATTAATAAGGTTGGTAAATTATAATTTTGAAAATAAACATGCCATTAAATATATGGAAAAGGATATTAGGAAGAAAGAGTATAAATATTATACAATTGGGTACTATTTGCATAGGATAATAGAATATTAGAAAAAGTTTTACAAGGGCAGTGATTAATTTACCCAACATAAATAATGCTTATGAAACACTATAGAAGAAACAAAAATACCTGATTCTGGGGCAGAACCTTGCTGTTGAGGAGGAGGAGGTGGATTCAGAGATCTGGGCTCTTCGGAAGGTTCTGTCTCAGTTCTGTCAACTGCCAGTCCTTCTGCACTACCAGCTCCCAGTGTTGCATTGTTGTTGTTACTTGAACTGCTGCTAGATGAGCTCATGCTAACATTACTGTTCCCACTCACATTCAAAGAAGCCTGCGAAAAGAAAAATTAGATTTTTAAAAAATACAAGTACACTACATATTATAGTATGTAATGATATAAAAAAAATTATTTGATAAAGAAACTAATACAAATAATAACATTGCATTTTTTTTTCTTTTTAACATGCAGGCTATTATATTGTCAATTCCACAAAGGCATAACAATAGTCCAGTTAACTTTTCCTCAGAATCTCAACTTCACTAATTCTGAATTATAATAGTTTTTTTTTTATTTCCAGTAATTAGTTCTTTAGAGAATTGGATATCACAAAATAAGTTTATCATTGCTCTTTCTCTATATGACACTGATCGATAATTTAAAGAAAATTCTCTTCCACAGAAAGTACTAGAGTAAGCTTGTTCTTAATACAATTCTATAACAACAGCCCCGTCTCTAATGCAAATGTGCCCAGCAGTCCTTGTAAGACAGTTTTTGCTACAGATTAATGCCGTTTCAGCATCCTAAACTGAGTCACATGCCTTTCAACTGGCATTTAAAGAAGCTCTTTATATATTTTACACTAAAGAGGCTAGAGCTTTCCTGTGAAATAAATTGCAAAAAAACACTCAACACATTTGTGATAATCATCTCTTTTATTTGAAAGAAAAAAATGTAAAATTCTTCCATTTCAAATTTCAGTCTATAAAATTAGGCCAATCACAAAGCTATATGTTACAAATTATCTATGATAACGCATAAAACTCAATCCAAATCACCATTTAAATAGTAGAACTGTGGTGCTGAAATTCAGCAAATACAATAACAGGATGTCCAGAAAGTAAGTGTACTAAATTTATGAATGTTATAAAAACTTTTATTTAAACAAAAATTACCTGTTTACATTAGTATATATCTATAGCTATTTTTCGACATAGTCACCATTCATCTCAATGCAGGTGGTACACCGGGATTTCAATTTTTTTATGCCCTCCTTGAAGTAGTTTCGTACCAATCCTTTGATCATCATGCACAGGTGTTTGAACATTTTTTAACTCTCAACACCACTTGAACACACTTGTACGAATCATAGCTTATTTAGTTTGTATCTCATTACAACCGGAGTTAATCCCTTCCAAACGAGATAAGGGATAACACTGCGTACTTCACACTTGGCGGGAGATTAGATTGACAATTCTTACGAAACGTGTAGCTGAGTCTACAGTACTCAAACTTGCTGATCTTGAAGCAGTCTTGTTGTGGAGGGGAGAAATCACGCAATGTTCCAGCCAACAAGTGGAAAAATAATTCCTACCACCGTGACAGTCTCAGTACACTTACTTTCTAGACATGCCTCACATTTTCATCCAAAAAAACCTAGAATTAACAAACTCAAAAATTGCTAAGTATAGTTATATATTTTGATTGGTTGCTTTCTAAAGACATCAATTGTAACACGATTTAATTTCTATACCAATATGTTTTAGAAAAAAACTTAATTAACAATAATATATCTTATAATAAATTATCTTAAAAATAAGATCCTGTTCAAATCTTTACACAATGAAAAGATTAGTAAATTAAATTTTTTTTCCCTAACAGTAAATGATGACTAGGTTTTCCCTTACAATGACTAGGTATAAAAAAGCTTAAACCATTTGTGGTACTGTTTTAAATATAATTTCATTATGAAATGCCTATATATAAACTACACACATATGCATGCAATGAGTTATTTTTATTAGTGTGGAACATATTTCATATTCAGTACTATAAACAGAATAAATATGCATTCTAAATGAATAATATTTAAAAACAAATGAAATATTGATATTGCTCTAATGTATGGCAAAATTTACAGTAATTATTTAACAATCTGGGAACATATAAATTTAAGTTCAAAACTTAATAAAACAGTACCTGAATAGGAATACCAGTCTGAAGAACAGCTGAATGTTGAATTAAGACTGGACGACACCTCAAACGTCTTGGAGGTGGTTGGGAGAAGTCGCACATAATGTCACTGATAGCATGATAAGCATGAGCCAAGTAATGCATCATTTTAGAAACAAGATCAAATAATCGTTGGGCTTCATTCTGGAATTAAAAACATATTTGAAGTAAGCTAAGTATAACTCACCTAATAATAAATACTAATAAAATTTATTTATAAATAATGTTTTGTACATATACTATAAGCTTTTACATGGGGTTGTGCAATAATTGCTAAAGGGGCCAAAGATCAAGGAACCCCATTAAGGTGAAGAATGGATCTAACCAAATTAATATTAAACACACACACACACACACATATATAATTGGGTTCTTGATAGATGGGCAAAAGAAACCTATTAATATAAGTAATAGATTTTTTTTGTTGGGGTACAGTCAAGGTTGATCCAAACAATAAAATTTAAAATGTGTATTTTTTTATTATCTGCCAATGTTTCGGCTTACATTGTAAGCCATCTTCAGGGCTGTTGAAATACATTGTCATAACTAAATGTTATTTTTAATACAAATCATTTAATTTTTTTGTTTTTTTTTTTCTTATGACTAAGTATTTCAACAGATTTGAAGATGGCTTACAATGTAACCCAAAATGTTAGCAGATATTGAATTATATGACTGGTATTAATAAATTTGAGCTCTATTGGGGCTTTTATACTTGATTGGGGTGAAAAAGCAATAACTTACAGATGTACTGGAAATATGGCCAGCAGATGGAACAGGTATAGAAATTGCAAGAGTAGTGATGAGCTACAAAAGATTCCTTTTCTTGCTATGATTCATGCGATTTGATGTCTGTCAACAAGAGTGGAGAGGCGAAGAACAGACAAATTGGCTCCAATTAGTTCCATATTTGTACAGAATTGTAAAAACTCTTATGAAATGAGCGAATTTTTGCTCACGGCCAAAGGAGGAGTTGTTACAGTGGATAAATTATACTCTAGCTACTCAGTCAAAAGAAAAACAAAAAGATGGCCCATGGTAATTTTATATCACATAATGAATGTGGCAGGGATCAACATGCAGATAGTGTTCAGTTCAGCATCCCCATCAGAAGTTCCTGTTCGAAGAAATATATTTCTCAAAAATCTAGCACAGGAATTGATGAAGGAGCATTTGTATGCCAAGCGATAAGATAAGAAACCTCCCCATAAACATGAGGGCTTTATAAATTTTTGCCATTCAAAAATAGCTGTTGAAGAGACAGCTACATCCCAAATACAACAAAAAGTGTTCAGTGCTTGTGTGTGAGAAACATTAAAAAAAAAAAAAGTCCTGGCTGAGACAGTTGAGATATTTATTCTATTCCCTTGCATTTATTGTTTAAAATTAATGTGGGATACCATAATAAAAAATATATTTTTTCCGAGGGAGACTCTGAATTTAAAAAAATATTTTCCACAACGTTATTGTAAGTTATATAGAAAAGTATACATTTAAAAATATTTTGAAGCATTTAAAAGAATAAACTACAGAGTAATAATTTAATAACAACTCTATAGTTAGATTATATCTATTAGATTTTTCAATGTTCTTGCAGTTTAAAGAATTGTATATATTTTATTATGATAGATAAATTTGTGAATAGTTCGTCCCTTAAGATAGATTTGACCTATCTTGAAAGATTTCACTTAATGGAAAATAAGAGTGGCTCAACCAGGCTGAAACATCTCATATATGAATAATTAAAAATACAAGTAGTCAATAATAAAATTAAATAAAATGCAGTCTCTTAAATTTATATTTTTAAGTGTCACTATGCTTGCAGAATGTACTGTTTGCCATGAAGTCAATCAATTTGTCCAAATCCCTGCTTGAATTAGATATTTGTAAGTGGTACATAAGCTAGTTCTTCACAATTGTTAATGTTATCAATTTTGAAAGAGAGTCCCCTATTTGCAATTTCATATTCTTATGTATGAAGATATATATATATATNATATATATATGTAGCAGACCATTCCACTGCTGATCAGACCATACTTTTAGCTTCTTCAATGTATACTGGTATAGATGGTATTCAAGGCCTTTTGAAATTCTTTAGAAGTAGAATCTTGGTACCAACCTGAATACTAGATTTACTTGTGTGAAATCTAAAAAGAAATAGAGTTACAGGAATATTTTTACTCACTGGATTATCAAGAATAGGATCAGTCCGTACTAACTCGTGGAATCTTTCAAGGAAAGGGCTTAGGCGCCGCTCAATGTCCCTTAATAGGGATATTATTTCAGCCATATGAACAGGGCCAGGGAACCTGTATCGTCCATTTCGAGTACTTTCACTAGACTCCCCACCAGCATTCCTGAAAGATTAAAAAATAATTTATTGTGAATAAAATTTTTTTGTATTTTAATTAGATGATATAAATTTAATCGTGCATGTTGAGACTAAAGACTAAAAGGTTATTCATTTATAACAATGATTATAATCAGCTCTTAGCATTTTCAGTGTTCTAAGACTTATTTACTTCATTCATATTTCATTTATCCATTCAGAATTCATATTCTACTAAATCAAATTTGGAATAATGTTGTTACATTAAATAAAAATTTTTTTTTTAGATAGCTGATTCATTATTATTTCAGTATCATATTAAAGGTGGCTATGAAGAAGAAATTATAATACATTAGGTTAGGTATTAGCACTTTTAGGTCAGACCATGCTCCTAAGGTTGTAGGCACGCCTATAGTTCTTAAGCTCAATGTTTTCCCACCTACATTTAATTATTATTAAATGCCTATCCGAGGACAATGGTTTATGTGTGACGAATGGATTAGTTATAAATATACCTTCACCAAAATACTACAGGGTCCTATTCATTCCCTCACAAAAAATTCTAGGGTCTCCAACTAGGTTCAGACCAAATGCAAGAAGCTAAATTTTTCAAAACAATAAACTTGTAATCATCAAGGTCAATTTTGCTGAATATCTGTAGAAATTAGTTGTTTTTTAATTATGCAAGGCATTAAGGATATGAGGAGTGAGCTCAAGAGGTAATTTTTTTTTAAAAAATTTTCAGAGTAATAAAAACACAAACACAAGAGTCATACAGGGACTCCTCAAAGTAAGCAAATTTACGAGGGCGGGTCAATAAGTGCGTGACTTTTTAAATGAAACAAAGGTTTTTTGATAAAAAGTAATTTTATTTTTCAACATAGTCTCCTTTGAGCTCTATACACTTCATCCAACGTTTCTCCAATTTTTTTATCCCTTCCAAAAAATAAGATTTCACGAGCTCCTCAAAATATGTATTTGTTTGTGAGATGATTTCATCGTTGGAATAAAATCTCTTTCCGCCAAGCCATTTCTTAAGGTTCGGAAACAAGAAATAGGCTAAATCCGGCGGATGAGGGAGCAATTCAGAGCGTAATTCTTGAAATTTTGCCATGGAAACAACACACGTATGGACTCTTGCATTGTCTTGGTGGAAAAGAACTTTTTCTTGGCCAAATGCGGTCGTTTTTTCTTTAAATCCTCATTAAATCGGTCCAATAAGTTGGTATAATATTCGCCATTGATTGTTCTTCCCTTCTGAAGGTAATCTATGTGGATTACACCGCGTGCATCCCAGAAAACAGTAGCCATGACTTCATTGGCTGACAAACCCACTTTGGCCTTCTTTGGCGCTGATTCACCCGGCAAAACCCACTGTTTAGACTGCTGCTTGGTCTCTGGCGTGTTGTGGTGTATCCATGTTTCGTCCACTGTTACAAATCGGCGCAAAAACTCGTCCTTGTTGCGGTTGAACAACGCCAAACATTCGATCGAAGTTGTCACACGATTGCGTTTATGGTCGATTGTTAGCAAACGCTGCACCCATCATGCGGATAGCTTTTTTATACCCAAGTGATCATTCAAAATCGAAACCACTGACCCATGTGATATGCCTATGGCTTCCACAATCTCCCACAATTTCAATCTCCGATCGGCCAACACCATATCGTGAATTTTTTCAATTGTTTCGGGTGTAGCGACTTCTACTGGTCGTCCAGAACGTTCGGCATCGATCGTGCTTGTACGGCCACAACGAAATTCTGTAAACCACTTTTTTACCACTGATATCGATGGTGCAGAGTCCCCATAGTATTTATCAAGCTTAGCCTTTGTTTCAGTGATGGTTTTTTTCCGCAAAAAATAATGCTTGATGAGCACACGAAATTCACTTTTCTCCATTTTCTCCACAATTCACGAAGTTGTTTGTCTTTAAAGACTGTCAAACACAAACTAAAAGACCCAGGGTGTTCAAACTTTTACAGGAGTCTGCTGATAGATGCTTGTTGACAGGAGCAGTGTTGCCAACCTAATTATAAGGCGGGAAATTCAAAAAGTCACGCACTTAATGACCCGCCCTCGTAATTCCTCAATATCGTAGTAGCTGATTATTTTTATTTTATCTCTTCATGCCATGTAAAACCTATTCAGAATATCCATGAATTTGTTAATAAGCCCCTATCATTTCAGTGTTACAGGTAAACCTCCACTCTCATTCAAAATAATTGACAAATTTAATTCAACAAATTTTTAATGTAATTTATTTTATTCCTAATAACCAAGTTAAGTTGTTTTTAAAGAATAATTGCCTTTGTTCGAGCTTTAGATATGTATTAATCAAGTGTCAGATATAAGATAAAACCCGCACCCCAAATGAAGTTAATTTATTTTCCCACAGAAAACATATTACAAATATTATCAATGCTACCGGTCAAATTCAGTCTTGTTTAAATAATAATTCTAGGGAATTTTTGCAAAAGTCTTTTAAAAACAATTAAGTTCATTACAATAACTATTTGCCCATAACAATATTTAAATGAGGACGTTAATACCATTACAATTAAGAATTTTAAATAAACCTCTATTCCAGAGAGGTCTACATAGATAACAATAAGTAGGAATTGCCAGTAAACCTCCACTCACATTTGTCCAATTTTACTCATTTTAATTTATCCTTTAAATTGTATGAACATTTTTGTAATAAAAAAAAATTGATTGTGAGTTCTAGGCTACTAAATTAATATTTCTTATGCTAAAAGCTCTATAGAGAAAACTTCTAGAATTCTTTAAACATCATAGGAGGATTAATAAAGGACAAACTATAATGGTTTAACAACTTACTTATTCAGTGTTTTTAACTGTTTGATTTTTTCCAGAGTTTTGATACATGAATTCCTAAGATTGCTTTGATATGGGGTGGTAGGTATAAAATTATGGTCGGAATTACCGTTTTATTTTCTCCAGAAACCAGTCAGCTTGTTTTAATACTGATCCAGAAGATGTTATAGTTAGTCTAAAAGATTTTATACTGCCACCAGAGAAAAGTTTAATTTCACTTCTTAATTTATTGTAGTACGAAGAAGACTGGTGAGATTAATAAAATCAATTCTCAGTTGTTTTAAGACTTTGTTTAATTTAAAAATTTTCAAGTTCCAAAGAATTTAAAATTCACAATTCCATTTCAACACAAAATGTTTATATTTAAAAATAATAAACTGCACAACTAGGGTTCTATACGCAAAAGTTAAATATGACATGTAATTATATTAACTAGGAAGAGAAATTCATATCTCAGTTGCGGACAAGTTAAATATTTGTAATAAATGGCATAAATAGCAGAAGTAAATAAAAATACTTACTGAGTTCCTGCTTCCTCTCCAGAGGGGGACTCATCAGGACTATTTTGTTCAGGTGAAGGTTCTGCTTCATCTGTATGCATTTCCCCATCACCGCCAGAAGCTGAAGCTACAATATCAATTAAAACAAATTTTTTAATTATTTCAAAATATTATTTCATTATTATTGACCTAATTAAACCTTTATTAATAAGTAAGTTAAATATTAATGAAATTATACTCCATATTGTCCCAACAAATGCAATTAATTTTATGGTTGAATAGTATTAAGACAGCTACCTTCGACATTTATATGGGGTGGTGTATGTTGAACTCCCACATTGCTGGTAGCACCAGTGATTTCAGCCACTATGGCTGCAGCATGAGCAGCAATATCTTGCTGTATATCCTCACTGTAATCAATATTAAAAAATCAAGTGCAGAAATGGCGTAACAAAAATTTATATTAAATAATAATTGATTTAAATTTGGACACAACACTGCAATAAATACATACTTAGGTTAAATAAATAAAGTATTATAATAATAAAAAAATAAGAAGGACTGACTAACAAAGANTGCATGGAAAGGTCAGAGTGGAATTTATTAAAATGGGTTGTGATAACTTCTTTTACAAACGGGATTTCAAGGTCATTGTGGAGTAAGGAGTTGGCAACGTAATAGTGTGCATCAACTATGATTCTTAAGATTTTGGATTGGAAGGACTGTATTCTTTGGATGTTGGATGGTTTAGCAGTTCCCCACAGTTCGACTCCATAAATCCAAATAGGTCTCAGCAGTGTCTTGTAAAGGGTTAGCTTGTTAGTCACAGTTAAAGTTGACTGTCGGTTTAACAGCTTGTAAAGTTGTCCAAATCTTCTACTAAGTTACTGCCTTTTGATTTTTGTGTGTGTGTTCCATATTAATCGAGAGTCAAGATGAAAGCCCAGATACCTGACGCAGTCAGAAGTAGGGATGGGAATATCATTAAAGTAAATTCTGCCAGGCTGTTTCTTCCTTAGTGTGAACGTAACATGACAGCATTTGCTTTCGTTGACCGTAATGCGCCAGAGCTGGCTACATCGATGTATGTCCATGAGATGTAGTTGGTGACTTCTGGCAGTATGTGAGTCAACATCGGAAGAAAGGATTGGTTGGTCATCAGCAAAGGTTGCAAGAAGTGTGTTAGGATGCGAGGGGATATCGGCAGTATACAGGATGTAAAGGATGGGCCCGAGCACACTACCTTGTGAAACTCCCGCCTCCACTTGGTAATATTCGGAGTAATCTAATCCTTGTCGGACCCTGAAGAATCGATCGGTTAGGTAGGAGTGAAGGATAAGGTAAAGGGTGCTTGGGAGAATGGATTTTAATTTGAACAACAGTCCGCGATGCCAGACCCTGTCAAATGCTTGCGACACGTCGAGGAAGGCAAAAATGCAGTACTGCTTATTCTCGAAAGAGGAAGATATGCAATCTACAACACGAAACACCTGTTGGACCGTGGAGTTTACTATTATTAATACAAATAATCATAAAAATAACATACATTATTGTATTGTATACAAATATTTATACACACACTCTTAAGCTTTAGTTATTATTATTTAAATGTGCCTGACCTGTCGATAAGGATACCTGCCGGCAAAGGAGAGAAGAAAGACCCGACGTCCACAAGTGCCACAACTAACGAGACATCCTCTTCTGACAGGGGCACCGCGGAGTCCGGCCCCTGGTACCAGCTGGTCAGCGGCTCGAGCCAAGCCAAGCATATACCTCCCACTAACATGCATAGGTAATCTGAAACAGGTAAGTAAATATAAAAGGTAAATATAAGTAATAATATAAGTCATGGAAGAAAATAATAATTTAAGTTATTAGTGAGAGAATTTACTATAATGTAGCTAATAGTTTTCAGAGTCATGAGTAAAAATTGTCGAAATTAATATTGTCAAGTCTATGATGCTTAAAAGTGTTATTTTAATGTAAGGCTACAAAATGGCGATGAATTGAAATGATTTTAATTTAACGCCAAATATATAGTTTTATTTTGGTAATTTTTGTAGCAATTATCTATAAACGGATATAAAAGATTTCTTTAATAGAATTTCACGCGTAATTTCATACGAGATAATATATAGGGAATCGGTCATTAATATTACACAGTACTCCTTGATTTGAACTAATATTTAATCCTAATTGATAACTGCTATTGAAAACGTCAGTTAAAAAGAATTTATTAAAAAACAAAGTTATTAAAATTATTATATTGTTTAGTTATTTTTGAGTAATTAAGTACACTGACGAAAGAAATATTTTTAAAATTAGTCTATAATACTTAATATACTTGAAAGACATGAGAATCAGTTAGGTGTCAAAATTCTACAAGTTAATCACAAGTGAGCAGCGAAATTTTTAAAATTACTCTATCATAAGTTCAATGACTACAAATCCCTAAAAAAATGATTATAATAATAAAAAAATAAGAAGGACTGACTAACAAAGAGTGTAATATCTTATCAATAAATAGATAGAACATTATTTTGCTTAAAAAGAAAGAGGGAAATCAATAAAAGAAAAAAGATTGGACAAGATTCATTCAGTGAAATAAAAAAATTGCCAATATATAGATTTACACAATTCTGGATGAAAATTAAATTAATAAGCAAGACAGGTAGGAAAAACCTCCTTTATGGATGTAGATGAAATAATTTGCTCTTAGTGATTATATTATACACACTGTTTAAAATATAAAATTAACATAAAAACAAGTTATTCCCTATATAGATATAAAGAGACTGCACCGCACGGCTACATGATCTTGAGTCAGCATGAAGGGCTAATTGGAATAATAAAAGAGAAGAGAGTTGAGATGTAGGGATTAGGATAATCATGCGAATAGGACTGGAAAGATTAGTAGCATTTTGAGGAGTGTGCATAAGGGATATTAAGATGAATATACATTAGTAAGGATTTTTCAACATATGAAGGATTGTAAAGATATGAGTCTACGGATTTGTGAGGGTTTGGAACTCTCATATCTGCCATATGTCCATGTTTGTTTAAGTATTGCTTGCATATATAGTAGTTTTTTTCACTCAGTTCAGTAGGAGGAAAGGGGGATTGGTAAACAATGAATATTACTTTATAAATATTTATTTGGTTGTGGTTTATTATCCCACGCAAATTTTAAACAATTAAAGGAGAGGGAATAGAATAAAAAAATCTATCTGTCCCAGCCAGAAAACAGATAGATTCTATCTACCTGTTCCTGGCTGGGACATATAGATTTTTTTATTCTATTCCCTCTCATTAATTGTTTAATGAATATTACTTGGCTGGACTATAGAGGATTAATTATGATAGGATTTGTACTTTAGGAAAGTAAGGTTGCATGATCAACAAAAGTGTAAATAAATTTGAGGAGGGGTTCAGTGGGAATGTCTGCTGAGTACAAGAGAAATATTAGTGGAAAATAAATCACTTTATGTGTCCCACAAAAGGTTCCTAAGCTTGTCTTGGAGTAATCACAATTAGAAGGTGCTAGTGCAGATGAGGGTTTAGGGTGAACTCTGGCAGAAGGCCCATGGAACTCCAATGGATTGCTTAGTTCTTTGAACCGTGCAATGAGCACTCTTATTTCTTGACCTAGCTTTGATCTTTAGGTCCTGGTTGACTCTACAGCCCCTATAATTGACAAAGTTTCATTGCAGTTGACACATGTAGCTAGAGTGTCTCTTTTTTTGTTAAACTGGCTAGAAAAATCAACATTAGTTCTGTTATATCCAACTTAACTTTAGATAATGTAGAGATCAGATATGTTTTCAACAAACCATTTTCAGACAGAAGAGATAAGCAAAATTTTTTGTGAGTACATTATTTTAGGCCTCTAATACTAACTAGATCGAATATTGAGTTTATGAAAGGCATTAAGTTATTAAGCAGTAAATGATAAGTTGATAGATTGATATGTTCCAGCTTGTCTGCTTTAAATTATAATAAATCCATTGAATAAAGACTTTTATTAATATATTGTCCATTAATTATGATATATTTTAAAAGTAAGAGATGAAAACCTTACTGAGTACTAGAGTTTTCATGAGGTAGTTCTGAATGTAAGGGATTTTCAAGATTCAGCAGTGTGTATCGGGCTCGTCTTAGCATTGCTCTAGCTACTGTCAAACGACTTTGAGATAACCTGTGACGTGGCTGGGGCATAGATATTCCTGAAATGAAATAATTCCGCATAATTTATAGGCATTAAGTAAAATACTTTGAAAATTAAACAAGATCAACTATAATTAATTTAAGTAGTTTAACACAAAACTCTTTCTTTAGAATAGCATCTATATCAAATTGATATTAGCTGCATGAACATTTTATAGTAATCAAAATTATTAAGCTTCACTTATTCATTGCAAGACAAAAAATTGATTGTCTAAAATTACTTATAAAAAGGCATTGTATAAGCGAAGAATGAATATTTTCCTAGTGTATATAAATAAAATATTCTAAATCATATATAAAATTTATAATGCAATAATGGTTCAAATTCAAAATATGCATACAATTTCTTTAATTCATTTCAATAAACATACTAATGACACATTACTAACTCCATAATAAGAACAATCAAGAAAATTAATAGCAAAATCTCTTCTAGAATAACTTTCACTGAATTATTCCTTAAGCCTTGTTTACACACTACAAACTGTAGAGACGATAGACAAAATACAGCTTACAAACTTAAAACTATAAGTTGCATATGAACATTTCAGATCAATTGAAATCTCGATCATTTTTAAAATTATTTTGATAGTTGAGTTTTTCTCTCTCTTCCTATTTGTATGTTTTTCCTATATTATACTTTGATGTTTTAAGCCTTTTTCTTTTACCTTTCTAATAAAATAAAAGGCTTGAAATATCAAAGAATAATATAGGAAAACATACTAATAGGAAAAAAAATTCAAATGTCAGAATAATTATAAATTTGCAAGTGACTCTTACAATTCCCACCTGTCAATTACCACAATCATTTGCATGAAATGAGAACAATGAACTGGGCCATGGGATCAGTTGGACAAATAGTACGTAATAAATGTTTAAAAAATTACACAAAATAATCAAGGTAAATATATTCTGACATTTAAGTTAACAACATTGGCTGGTACAATTTGGACACTCGCTAAACCCCCTCCCCTAACCTGAATTATGTTGTTATGGACAAAAAAGCATAGATTACCAAAGATACTGTCAAAAATGTTCCTATGGACATACCAGGGATCATTTGTTGAAGGATATGTAAGATGTAGCAATCAGAAGTCCAAATGATAAAAATGGGCCAATTATGATTAGGTCAACATAGTCAACAGACAGCCTGACATGAAAGTATCAGCAAAGAGAGAATTCAGAATACTGCTAGGTGCTAATTATCTGAACCTTCTACCCCTCAATGCCAACCAATGCTTCTTCCGTTTCCCCAACCAATGCCTTACCCACCCTCTTACCTCCTTCTGACTTTATATGCATGTATGTACACATATATAAAGTCAGATCTAAAAATAAAGGTCAGTAGGGCCTGAACTTAAACACTAGAAAATATTGTTCAGTAGAATGGAAACTACAGCTACAAGATGATGAGAGAGACCAGCTGTGAAATAGGGACTGGGACTGCAGGTTAAAAAAAACAACTACGTTTGTTGTTTAACCTGCAGCCTCAGTAGGTGTGGAAGACTACGTGAACATCAGAACAACAAACGTAGAGCGAGCCTGGGTCTATTTTCCATCTAAGAAAATTGAACAAGGAGCGCAACTTGACTTAGGGTCTCATTATGGAGTAGGCTAAGCAATAGTCCAGAGAACCAATGCCTGTAGTACATGCAGACCAGTTCTGTCCTGGATCTTGAGCAACTCGTGCTTACACACTCATCATCCTGCTTACAGTTGAGTATTAAGAGAAACAGAATCTAAAGTAGAGCCCAGGATACGAAGATTGACTGCATTGACTTCCAGCAAAATTGGGACAAGCTGGGAAAACTAAGCCTGATATGTGAACTGGACCTGAGTAACCAGCAAACAAAATTTAAGTGTTCTTCTAATACAGTACCTCTGTCAGGAGCCATATATACACACCAAACACATGGATATGTACACTGATAAATGCAATGTTGTATATATAACATTTTTTGTTTCAAGGAAGGAAGATGAAGAAGAATTAAAGAAATATATACTATATCTATTATCTATTTCATTCAGATAAATCAGCTAAAAAAAAAAGAGCGGTGAAGGAATTTGGGTTTCTCAATCCTGGTGCTGCAAATAAACTCCCATCCTAGGCAAGTTTTTCTTTGAGAAATAAAAGCTTTTCCAAGAGACATGAGTGGAGTGTTTAGAATAGGGTGGGAAAGGGAAAGGGACACACACACACACACACACAGAGAGAGAGATTTGTAGAGATGTACACACTCATTAGTCAATCAAACTATGCAGAATTAAAACAGTAACTAATGCCCCAAGACCCACAAAGTCTCAGCAGAAAAGAGTATGAAAACAAATAAAGAATCATTCTTGTACAGAATCTGAATTTCAGGAATTTGAAAAACTATTTAAATCTAAAAGAAAGAGCTTTGAAACTAAGCTCCTTAAATAACAAAGGAAAAAAAGAAATAATAGTACTTATAATATCCAAAAGGGAGGGACCTTGGGCATCCATAAGATCAGCAGGGAAAGCCATGGCCCCCAAATACATAGCATTGCCACTGGCTCCATCCATGCGACCAGGTGTAATAATGGTACGAAAGGGGCCTCTCCGGGCTGCTGGAGTAGCCCGAGGTTCTGCACCAGAACCAGAGTTATCCTGAGAGCTTGATGAAGGAGGTGCCCTCTGCACAAGATGTATGACTTTTCCATGGACATCTGACAAAAAAAACATACATATTTTTAAGGATAAATCTTAAACTGACCAAATAAACTTACATATAATATATATANGGACTCAGCTTTTCTTTTTGTATCAAAATGCGAAATCTGTTTCAGTGAAACTGAAAACTGTGTAGTTAAACACACACTCACTCATATATAAATGAATAAATATATATATATGTGTGTGAAAGTGGATATAAAAGTGTTGTATAAAATGAAACACTCATGTCTGCGATATATATAGTAATCAAGGACAGGTGGGATGTAGAGTGTGTGATTTTTTCTTTTTGTGAGTGCACTGCACTCTCTATCCCACCTATTCTTGAAACAAAAATAATATATTAACACAGAAAAAATTGTTAAATCAAAATAATATACTTTAAAGTAAAGAGGAAAATATGTGAATAAAATGAAGTAACAATTGACTGCTGAGGAGCACATAAAGAAGTTATAAAGATTTTTCATATTGAGCAGAATAAGAAAATCAATTAATGGCTCAATCCATGCTTTGAATAAAATATTTCAAGCAAGTGCTTAAGCTAAGTAATAGTGTTTAAGCTAGTTTTTTATTTTTTAGAATAACTTAATTATATGATTTTTAAAAGGGTGTCACATTTGGCAATACGATCCATGTCTTATTATTAATAATGCATGTTCTTTGTCAAGCATTTCTAGTTCAGGTTTTAGCCCTCATGCAATTTTTTATTTAACTACTGTTTGAACATACTGGTTGCAGTTAAACCCCTGCTCTTATTTGTCCAATTTTACCTACTATAAGACTCTTCTGGAGTTTTGGGTTTAAATTCTATACACCAATTTAAGTAGAGAAACACATTAACTATGGGTCATTGGACACTAAATAAAAATTCAAGGTTCAATTTCACCCTCATTTCTCCTTGTTCATTATAAATGGACAAATAAATAACGAATATAGTAATTTTCCTTCTTTTTTGGTATATAATAGGTAGGATTGGATAAAACATTAAAAACACTTTAAAAAATGTTGACAGTGGAGAATCTTAATAAATTGATCCTTTGGAATTCGCTAAAAATTTTATAAACTAAAACTTATATATA
>KZ808273.1:125135-184681 GCA_000696205.2 Oncopeltus fasciatus
ATAAATATTATTTATTTTGTGGTCTTTAATCCCACGTAAATTTAGATAATTTTTAGTGAAAGGGAACAGAATAAAAAATCTAACTGTCCCAGCCAGGACTCGAACCTGGATCTCCTGCTACCCGGGTCGGTGAATTTTCCACTTATGCTACTGGGACAAGTCTGATAAGTTATTTAATTCCCCACACTAGTGTCGAGAGTCTAACCTCCGAGTCCGATTAATATAACGTCTTTTGCTCGGAGGAGCTGACATTGTCAAGCTGTTTAAATGACTCTCTGTTCACGTAGGCTTCGACGGTCGTCAGATATATTTACAGTTTCTTCTTCCGGGTTGGACCGTGTCAAGTTGTTGATAGTTGCCGAGCTTTCGCACATCCTATGATGGCTTGTTCAGGGTTGAATAGAGAATGAGAGCTGTTTTTTAAATCTAGGTGGTATTTATACTCGGCGAAATATGACCAACCTGTACGGGGAGGATGTTGTTCAGAGAATGAAAATTCAGATAGAAGAAAATGAGACTGCTGGCACAACTGGCATTTCTTAAGAGATGCAGAGACCATAACGTACAGCCCACATGTTCTAAAGTAACGAAGAAAGGAGGCAGTCAATGCAAACAGAACATATTGGCAAGATCCTCGAAGATGATACTCAAGGCGCAGATTAAAGACACTCGATCCGAACTTGCTTCGATTGAGAAGAGACTCTTTTGGGACCACTCTCTTCTTTCGAATCTTGTTTCAAAGGAAGACTGGGACAAGATAGACCGCCTCACCTGGGAAGCAGCTCAGCGGGACTTCCTCGAGCACCATGACTCGCAAAAAAAAGAAGTTTAGAAAACTCACAGCATGGAAGACGACTCTCAAAAATATACGTGAAGATTCTCTAAAGAAAACTATTGTTAACCTCACGAATGAAAAATTTCCCAGATAGACACTTCAGGTTCTACAGAAAGGCTTCAACTACGCCATCGCCCCACGCCGGATTCCTACAGAGAAAATTATAACATGCATTGAAGCTTGTATCATGAACCTTGAACCAGAAGCAGCTGAAACAATCCATTAGGACGTCAGTCATGCACTAAGGAAGGCTCAGCAAAGAAGAATACAAAGCACTAAACGACCTGAAGAAACGTGAAGACTTGGTCATCACCCCGGCCGATAAGGGCAACGCCACCGTTATCATGAAGAAAGAAGACTACCTGGACAAGATGCAGGCACTCCTCGATGACGACACCTACAAGAAGCTTGAAAAAGATCCTACAAAGACCATCAACCAGCAGGTCATCTCCATAATCAACTCAAACAACGACGAACAGATGAAGAGGAAGTCACTCAAGATATCAGACCCCGTCCCACCAAGACTCTACGGGCAGCCAAAAATACACAAAGAAGACATACCCATGAGACCCATCGTCTCGATTATCGGCTCACCAACATACAACGTAGCGAAGTACATCGCAAAGAAACTAAAGCTTCACGTCGGTAACACAGAACACCACATTAGGAACTCCAAACACTTCGTCAGCATTCTTCAAGACATCAGAATCGAAGCACATGACATCCTTGTTAGCTTCGATGTGAAGTCCCTCCTCACGAAAGAAGAATTTAGTCTGGCCAAGTTAAGTCTCCAATCGACCTACTTCCTCTACAACGGCAAGTACTACTCACAGCTTAAAGGAGCAGCCCCATGGGATCACCACCAAGTCCACTCGCAGCCAACCTGTACATGGAAGACAGAAAAAAAAATAACAGACATCCTTCCGAAACCTAAGGATAAGCTTGGACTTCAGACTCCAGGAATTTACAAGATTCCCTGCTGCTGCGGAACTTCTTACATCGGCGAAACCGGAAGGACGATAGACACACGCCTCAAAGAACACATTGCAGACATCAATTGCGGACGCACGGAGAGGTCAGCTCTAGCAGAACACTTCGCCAACACCAGCCACCACATCAAATTCAAAGACGCTTCAATACTGGCCCGGGAAAACAACTACTATCGATGGACCATCAGAGAAGCCATCGAAATAACGAAGAATCCGAAAAATATCAGCAAGGAAGATGGATACAGTCTCAGTAAGAATTGGAAACTAGCGCTAATCGACAAGAGGATCCAGTCAATCAGTGACCAACTACCTGACTACTCCAGAGACCAGCCGCCAGAAGACAGTATCAACCAATGGAAAGCTTCGCCCATTGACCGAACCGTGCCGAGTATAAATACCACCTGGATTTGAAAAACAGCTCTCATTCTCTATTCAACCTTGAAGAAGCCATCGCAGGATGTGCGAAAGCTCGGTAACTATCAACAACTTGACACGGCCCAACCTGGAAAAAGAAACTGTATATAAATGACTCTCGTTATTTACTTTTTAATTTTATAAATATTTTTTGTGGTACATAATCCCATGTAAATTTTAACAATTTTTAGTGCAAGGGAACAGAATAAAAAATCTAACTGTCCCAGCCAGGACTCGAACCTGGATATCCTGCTAATCGTGGTTCCTTTGATATAATATACATGTATAGTAATATTAATCCAAAGAAAGTAATATGTTTTTTTTAATTATTAAAAAATTGCACAGCCCACTAGTCATTAACAAGTTCATTGAAATAGCTGAAGTTTGTTTTGATTGGAAATATTTTAAATTTGATGATAAATGATTGAAACATGAAGAAAGTATAGCCAGGGACGCTTCATCAAGTCCAGAAGCACCAAATATCTTTATGGTCTGTCTTCAGAAAAACATATCATGTCCTCTTATAATCTATGAAAAACATTCTACGAGGGCATGTCATTAAGTGCGTGACTTTTTGAATTTCCCGCCTTATAATTAGGTTGGCAACACTGCTCCTGTCAACAAGCATCTATCAGCTTACTCCTGTAAAAGTTTGAACACGCTGGGTCTTTTAGTTTGTGTGTGACAGTCTTTAAAGACAAACAACTTCGTGAATTGTGGAGAAAAGTGAATTTCGTGTGATCATCAAGCATTATTTTTTGCGGAAAAAAACCATCACTGAAACAAAGGCTAAGCTTGATAAATACTATGGGGACTCTGCACCATCGATATCAATGGTAAAAAAGTGGTTTACAGAATATCGATGCCGAACGTTCTGGACGACCAGTAGAAGTCGCTACACCCGAAACAATTGAAAAAATTCACGATATGGTGTTGGCCGATCGGAGATTGAAAGTGCGGGAGATTGTGGAAGCCATAGGCATATCACATGGATCAGTGGTTTCGATTTTGAATGATCACTTGGGTATAAAAAAGCTATCCGCAAGATGGGTGCCGCGTTTGCTAAAAATCGACCATAAACGCAATCGTGTGACAACTTCGATCGAATGTTTGGCGTTGTTCAACCGCAACAAGGACGAGTTTTTGCGCCGATTTGTAACAGTGGACGAAACAAAGATACACCATAACACGCCAGAGACCAGGCAGCAGTCAAAACAGTGGGTTTTGCCAGGTGAATCAGCGCCGAAGGCCAAAGTGGGTTTGTCAGCCAATAAAGTCATGGCTACTGTTTTCTGGGATGCACGCGGTGTAATCCACATAGATTACCTTCAGAAGGGAAGAACAATCAATGGCGAATATTATACCAACTTATTGGACCGATTTAATGAGGATTTAAAGAAAAAACGACCGCATTTGGCCAAGAAAAAAGTTCTTTCCATCAAGACAATGCAAGAGTCCATATGTGTGTTTTTTCCATGGCAAAATTTCAAGAATTCCGCTATGAATTGCTCCCTCATCCGCCGTATTCTCCGGATTTAGCCCCGAGTGACTATTTCTTGTTTCCGAACCTTAAGAAATGGGTTGGCGGAAAGAGATTTTATTCCAACGATGAAATCATCTCACAAACAAATACATATTTTGAGGAGCTCGAGAAATCTTATTTTTGGAAGGGATAAAAAAATTGGAGAAACGTTGGACGAAGTGTATAGAGCTCAAAGGAGACTATGTTGAAAAATACAATTACTTTTTATCAAAAAACCTTTGTTTCATTTAAAAAGTCACGCACTTATTGACCCGCCCTCGTACTTTTATGTATGTTACAAGGATGATATAATTGTAAGTAGTTAGTATTAATAAATTAAATATATACAATATAACACAATTGCAGTTCCTGAAAATAATGTGACATATCATAGCTTGTGATACTGAGGGGAGGCGCCTTCCTTACCACACTATGTATAACTTGATGATAGTGTGAAAGCACCGAAACCTTTTGTAAATAAAGAACTTCTTATTCATCCAAGTTCAAGAAATTTCTTGTAATCTCTAAAAAAAGCAGATTAATTACATTAACTAATAAATTTTGTAACTGTAAGGAGTATAGAGCTCTTTACCTGAAACGCATTATATAGTAAAGGTATTTTGAAAACCTCAAGGGTGAAATAACATTTACACTCATAAAACATCAGTTCAAAGACTAAAGTCTAAAATATTCATGTTATTTTGCTTTGTACCTACTTAAAGGAAATATAATATTTTAATGTCAAAATTTTTGAATAAGTAGTAGTAGATCATTGAAGGGCAATCAACTTCTAGGTTATTACGCCCTATAAATACCCTTTAATATTCTCATACCTTCTATTCTCCGTCTTCATTGGTTTCTGCAAACCGTCTCCTGCAGAAACCAATGAAGACGGAGAATAGAAGTTATGAGAGTTATGTATTCATTGGTGGTAGAAATAATAACCCTTTAGATTATTTACCTACCCTTTAATATGTTTACTATAAATTAGTTAATAAAAGACAGGAATCAGGATTATTTCGACCACTATAACAACCTAAATTAATGGATTTTTTTATTTATTTAAATATTATTATTATATATTTAATAAATTATAATAAATAAATTATTATTAACTAAAATAATATCTCATTCTTTAATTTAGATTTTCCAGGCAATACCTGCTTTTTTAAGAAAGTTTAACAGCCGATGGGATGTACTGTAGATGCACTGTAGAGGGGTTGTTCCCAAGGCACTCCACCATATTTCTTCCAATGCCTTCCCTAGTGAAGTAATAATGAATAAGTTCTTATTTATAATTTTGAGTTCAGTTCTTGTTCTTGGTTTGTTTCAGCTGAAAAACCACCAGTCAGGAGGTCAAACAGTTCAAGCAGGGTGCCACTGTCACAGAATTCGTTGAATACAGCTGCTCCAGACAACAAAGATATTATCAAATCTCGATTAGAAGCTGTTAAGCTTAATGCTATTAAGTCCCTCAATTTAAACAGCAATGGCATTAGAAAAAAATTGCCTTCAGTCAGTGCAGTTGCAAAGAAACCTGATTTGTTAAAACACGGTCCTCTTAAAGCATCTATGACTGGTCCTCAGTCATCTGCCAGCTCCAAAGTTCCTCCCAAATCCCAAGCAGCTCCTCGTATTTTAAAGGGACCCAGCTGTTCTAATGCTAAAGAGCCTTCTCGTTTAGCTCCCTGTACTTCTGATACTAAATCAGAATTAAATTATAGTTGTTCAGCTATACCGACTCAACCTAAAGTGCTTTCATTTGAGTCTAAACCCTCAAGTGCTCCAGATTCTTATTTTAAAAATGTCCCCACCCAAGAAAATGGTGTGAATTACTCTGTCAGTGAGACTCCACAACAGACCATTTCATCTCATTCTTCTATTTCAGACCAAAACTTAATTTTATTACAAAATGATGTGGTACATGTTCAACCTGTTCCCAATCCCACCTTGGCTTCTCATTCTGGACAGCCAAGGAATATTAATAGGCAGGAGTGTTCAGTTTCTTCTACGGTATCTGAAATTAAAGACAAGATTGTGATGGGCCCTCCAGCTGCACCAGTTGGTCCTCCTAGGGCTTGGCAAGAAAAGGAAAGCGATGGTTCTTTTGCTGATTCCTCACAAACCGTGTCCAGTACTTCTAGTAACTTAACTGTTCAAAACCTACCAAAGGAGGAAAAGAAAGAAGAGTAAGTTGTTTTATATTTTGGATATTTTATATGCTTACGATATTTCTTTCTTTGTGATTAGGTCATCTTATTGTCAAAATATTGATTTTCTTATTGTCTAATTATTAGCCATTAATAAGATACCTGTGCTAAGTGATGGCATTATTTTATTTTATTTTTTAAATTTTATTATTAATTACTTTCTACATGTTTTGTATCTAGTAATGTGCTGGTTAATATTCACAGTATAAAATCCTAACTTATAATGCTGGTTTCCAATTTTGACTTTGAAAAGGTTATACATTGAGTTAGAATTGGAAACCAGCATTAGCAGTCAGGAAAATCCAAAAAGCTACGGGTGGTAACAGGAACCATACATACACNACATACATACATACATACATACATACATACATACATACATACAGAAAAATAAAAAAGAACTTAGCGTGTACTTCGCTTGATGGAGAAGCTGCCCAATGGCAGAACTCCTAAATCTCTATTTACAATACACATTGTTGTTTTTTTCTCTTCATATTATTTTTTCTTCTATTGAGTTTCTTAACACGGGTAACATCCTCGAGTCTCTCTACAATCTTAAGGTGGTAGAACTTTAAGGGACTTTCATTTAACTAGTCATTAACACTTCACCTCAGGACAAGTAAATACATTTGAAATTCAGTGCATTCAATTTTATTACTACCATTTGTCTTCTATTCACCTTTCATTATATGAATCTATTAATTTTTTGCTGGTTAGGGCTTTAGGGGGCAATCTGAACATTGAAAGATCTTGAAAATTCACTATCTCATAGCTACTAAAATTCATTATAATAAAGATTTTTAATAAGCTATTATTGATACCATTGCCATATTGTCTGCTTTTAACTTAACAAAATAATTAGCTACAAGAAATAATAAGGCACTCCAGGGACCATTATGACATGGTGATTCTGGTCTTTGCACCCTTCTTTTAATAATCTTGATACTTTCTCTTTCACTTCATTTGAAATCCCTGCCCAACTTACCAAAACAAATATGAGTGAGCTTAAGTATTTTCCTTCACTACTTCTTTTAATACTTCCTTCTTCACTGGTAGTGAGTGATTTGTTCAACTTTTTAAGGGAAAATTTTGTACTCCTTTGTTGGAGGTCAATCTTGATAAACAAACATTTTCAACTAATTTATGACTTCTTTGTTATTTTGACAATTTTAAATCTACTAGTAACAGTTTTTCTAGAAATATACTTTAATCTGTGGTTTGTAAACTTAGTTAAGGAAAATCATTTACTTTCCTTCTCTGGAAACAAATTGTGCTACAATTCGTAAGAGCACTCCCAGAACCTACCGAATTGTACCTACCCCATACCAAATTATCCATCATTATTATCAATTGACATATTTAAATCAAAGAATGCTTTTAAGCTCCTTTACGTTTAAATTCATTTATTGTAATCTCATCAGCTTTTTGTTTCGCTGTCTTTAATCCTATCATTTTGGAATGAGCATCTTGACTTGTCTATTCTCAATACTTTTGCTAAGGCAAAACTGTCTATCTGACAGAGCTTTTCTTACTTCTACTATAGGGTCTCTCCTACTTACTCCGTCACCATTGATCTATCGTCTTCATATACTTTTAAGGAAATAAAATGGACTCACTAAAAAAAAGCAACAGATTATACTCCTATTTTTTATAAACAGCACCTCCACACCTACTTCATGATTACAGAGAGTTTTTACCATGTGATGTGGGAGTATGGTAATCTAAGTTTGAACATGGAGCAGGGTAGCAATTGTAAAATTAATTCATGCTCTTAGGTCATTTACTATATAAATGTTAATAAAATCATACACATGTTCACATTCTTTGAGACAATGATGACGGCAAGTCTGTAATGTTAATCATTTTTATTTGTGGCTAATTTTAACATGAATTATCTACACTTTAAATGTCTTTATCTTGCAGATCAAAGAAGAAATGGAGTTTAGATAATTTTGAAATTGGAAAAGCTCTTGGGAAAGGAAAATTTGGATGTGTTTATTTAGCAAGAGAGAAACAGTCCCGTTATGTAGTTGCTTTAAAAGTTATTTTTAAGTCTCAAATTACTCATGCAAAGCTTGAGCATCAACTTAGGCGTGAAATTGAAATTCAAGCTCACCTACGGTAAGTAGTATTTCCCTTAAGGCAGTGACTATTATTTTTTTTTTTTTTTTTTGTCTGTGTTTCCTACAGTAACTGACTCCTTTGAAATTGTAAACCTTCTATTCAAGTTTGCCTCTGGTAAAACACATAAAAAAAGAATAATGTAATTCTGTTTGTTTGTGTTTGGTATCACATCATATACATATATTATCCAATTCTAGTATTGCAGTTTAAAATCTTAGCAAAAACAGGTATCATTTTCTGCTTTTCAAGCAATGAAACATAAATAAACATAATAATAATAATATACTAAAAAGCTGAAGTAAAACTTTAACAGAGAACGATTAATGAAAAACAAAAGAATAATGGATAAATAAATAACTCTCTTATTTATTCTTATCTTAATTTCTTCTTCATTATCATTCTCAGTTTCAATCGCATTGACTCATAGCATTTTTTCTTCCTCCAGCCCCTTAGTCACTCATCCGAATGAACTTAAAAATCCTTATGCAACTCTGTGGAGTATTTTAATTCTTAGGAAAAGTTAGTCAGGGTCAGAATACTCCAATGTTTCCCTTTCTGTTCCGTTCCCTATCCTATATTCCCACTCTATCTGAAAAAATGATTAAATCTCTAATTAATATCTTCAATCTACGCATAGGCTTCAACAACAATAAACTAGAAAATTCATACACACAACTAAAAGAACCCATTTCCCACCCCCACTGACTGTAATGTCATTTACAAAATCCCCTTCGCCACTTAAAACTCTACTGCAGCCTGTATGATACAGACAAAGAACCCCATCAAAAGAATAATGAGCAAACAATATGACATTAAAAATAAAAAGATCACTACTGCTCTTTGAAAACACTACTACTGACAAACATACGTTCGGCTTTGACAAATTCACACTTCTGGCGACAATCCAACCTTGAGAAACAATGTATAGCTGTTCCATTCACATACATTTATAACAAAACCCCCCATTATTGACAGATAGAAAAAGCCTTCATTTCCTTCACACATAGTTATATTTTTCACATCTTAAAACAAAAATCACCATAAGACCACCTCATAGCATTTCAGTATTACACACCTGACCCTTAATTCCCCATATTGATATTTCCAGGAACCTCAGGCCACCTAATCCTTCAAAGGCAAGCCGCCTATCCCTTTGATATATACCATCTCTTATCTGGACCCCTACATCCTTTTTGTTCTCTTTCCTGTAAGAATAAGATCAGTCATTATTTACCACAGAGCTGGAGTCTCTCTCCTCATCACCCCATTTGATATGTTTCTTTCATAATATATATTTTATTTCTCTTACGTACGTTCAGTATTCAGTTTTCATGCATTTTACATAGTTGATTACACACAGTTTTATCATTTCATTTATTTATTTATGTGTTGTATTTTAATATAAATACATGTTTCTATATTATTTTTGTATGTTTTCTTTTTATATTCAGCCTTGAAATGAAGGCTGAAATTTAGACCAAAATATTGGTGTGGAAAAAAATTTTTTTTATTTACAAATCAGTTTTTAATTCTTCAGCACCCAAGACTGAATCTTTGACTAACCTCTCCTCATAAAGCTCGGCGGTCAACTAGTTACCTTTAAATTGTATTTTAATTATTTTTAATCTAGAAATAGTAGCAAGTTAAAAAATATAAGCCACTCCATTGCTCTCTCGATTCTTGAGGGATGATTATTCAATACTGTTTGACTATTTGATTAATTGACTTGTTGTTAGCTTTAAAAAAAAATGAACTGAAATTATGAACACATTCAAAAACTTGTTTTCTTAAATATTTTTCTTTCTTTTTTTAATATTTTTTTTTCTCTCTTTTGTAGGCACCCTAATGTTTTGAGGTTGTTTGGATATTTCCACGACAATAGTAGGGTGTATATAATCCTTGAATATGCTAAAATGGGTGAGTTATACAAGTACTTGCAAGATCAACCTGGTAAAAGGTTATCAGAGAAAAGGTAATCACTACTTATTTGAGATAATTACATTTTAATTCAATTTTTATTTAGCACGGTAATTTCAATAATATATGAAAAGAGGATTGATTTTTTTTATTAGTTTTGAATATAATTTGAAAGGCCATCCCCAATTACAGGAATTCAAAAATAAAAAAGGTTCTCATAGCCTGAATAAAGTGATTCATAATGTATGAAAAATTTGAAAACTATGGAATGTCACTTTCACTGTAATACTTTATTCCTTTTTGTGTTTACCAACAACTTTTTTTCTTACATACTATATATAATTACTTTTAATATTTTTTTAGGAGGGGTTTATTTTATATATATCTAGAGACTGAGCTTTGATAAAATTTCATACAGTATTAACCTATAAATCTACTGAGAAAAATCAATTAACTTTATAAATTTTTCTTAATTTTGTATCAAATAAAACAATATGTAAAATGAATAAATTTAATAGGTGTTTGTTTTACGTAGACATCACCATTTGCGTATGTCTACGTAAAACAAACAATTCAGTGAAGGGGAGGACCTCTTAAGCTTAAGGTTTATTAGGCTCATTTAACTTAAAAGAGAAGTATATGTGAATGTTTCTTAGCAAAAGTGTAAAAAAAATATTTTTGTGTTAACTTTGAACACCTTTTCTACTTACAGAGAAATACATATGTTTACCCCCCTTGAATCACTCATATATCTTCTAGTTTTTTCAAAGCTGTTCTTCCTTATTTACTGTTTTTAATGCAGTAGAAATTTTAGGAAAAGTTTTGCACTTTTAATTATAATTTAATAAGAACAACTTTTGAACATTTTTATATATCTTTCTATGATGATTTGCTTTTAGGAGTGCTGAAATAATTAAGCAGTTATCTGATGCATTAGATTACTGTCACTCCAAAGGTGTCATACACAGGGATATCAAGCCAGAAAATTTATTGCTAAGTCAGAGTGGCCAGTTGAAAATTGCTGATTTTGGTTGGTCAGTTCATTCTCCAAATAAAAGGTGATAAATTCTACACTTTTCTCAAATAAACTGTTGTACAGAATAATATTTGTGCAATGACTATTCAATTTTCATTCACAGATTCTCAGCCTTAAATAGCTATATAACAATTTTAAGAAAACAAGGAGAATTTATTCTGCCCTAGTACTAATAGAATTTTGAGGAGCATAGGCTAGAGCCTAATTCCCCTCCTTGGGTTTATATATATATATATATTGTCTTTTTATATGTTTAGCAAGTATTACTCAAGCAACATTGGAAACTTTGCAAGATGATAACAGGAATACTTAAATATATTTGATTGCACTAACTATGAGGTTACTAAATTCAACTTTTTTTTAAATTAATGAAATTATTAAAAAATAAAAATTTGTATTATAAATTTCAATAAAATTAAATGAATAAGTATATTTTCCTCATAATAGTCATGGTTATTCCATTTTCGATGATTAAATAGACAAAAAAGTATTTATAATTTGCAGTATTAATTTTCCTTCTAATCCTCTTAACAGTAGCTATTTTAATATTTTTACTAGAGTCAATGATATTTTGCTGACTGCAAGCTCTCTACCTGTGGATTCATTGAGTTTCGATAAATTATCGGGAAAAAGACTTTGTGGTTACTTATCATTAAAGAAATTTAAAAAAAAAAGTCTTATCTCTACAAAAGTTCATTTATGTATGTAACTACAGTGAATTTCTTGTTTACCTCATATGTATATTTTTAGTTAGTGAGATATAAGAGTCACTTCTCTAGCACAGTAGGCATAAATTCCGGAAACTTAAGACACCAAATCCAGAGAAACAAGAAAGATTATTTTAAAATAAATTTAGACCATCTTTAAAACTTGGTTTTTATGGAATCATTTATTCAAAGTACTTTCTCAATGAATTTAAATAACAATTTCAAAGAATCGGTACTATTGAATTTTTATCCTTGTACAGAAATTGAGGTCTGCAATAAAAACATATTTCATATGTTAGTAGATTCAATAAGCTCTATTATAGAATATTGAATTTTTTTTTTTTTCTGGCAAAGAACAAATACATATTTTTATTATTTTATTCTGTGCTTTGCATTTCTAAAAGGAGGAATTCCAAAATTTGAAAAGGAGTGTGGGGGGGCGGCTGTTACTATCAATTCCTTAGGTTTATTATCTATGTTTAAAATACACTTTAGAAAGGGAGAGCAAAGGATTTGGATATATATTTAACCAGCTTAATAGTATTTATTTATATCTTCTGGGCATCGTTTGCCTTATGCCAAACAAAATATCCAATTTTCCTCATAAAAATGAAACAAGCTATATTGAAATCTGCCATCAATGATTCTGTATAAATATTATACCTAAACTAACTTGCTTCTTCACTAATGTCTAGTTAAGGTTGTATAAACAACGTTCCTCATTTTTGTTAAGCTCTAAGCACCAATTTTTATCTGCTGCCTGAAACTGCATGCTCATTACAAGTTAAGGAAGGTCGGAAAAAATACATATCCGATAATGGTTAACATTCTTCAGTTAAGGAGAAACATGCTGTTAAGAGAGATAGATCATCAAGTAAACTTTCTCTTAACTAACACTAATATTTAACCCTTTTACAGCCCAGATTGTGCTTGATCCATCTTAAAGTTACATACAATCATGAAGTATCAAATATTTTTATTTTCCAGGAGAGCTACAGTCTGTGGTACACTGGATTACCTCCCCCCAGAAATGGTGAAGAATTTGGAGCATGATAATTCAGTTGACTTATGGAGCACAGGTGTTCTTTGTTATGAACTGATCACTGGGAAGCCACCTTTTGAAGCGAGAACCTATGAAGAAACTTACTATAATATAACCCATGCCCGATATGAATTTCCACCTTTCATGTCTCATCTTGCCTGTGATTTAATTAAAAAAGTAAGTTTCATCATAATTATTTGAGTTATAAAAAACATATTTTAATTTATTACCGTGAAAACAAGTTTTTAAAAATGTGTTTTATGTGACTACATTTTTTTTTTTTTAATTCCTTATATTTGATTTTAAAGGGACTGGTTCTTACACTTTATATATATATATATATGAGATATTGTCTAATAATGCCTAATACATTAGGCATTAATAGATAATATTTAAAATTTGCTCAAAATATTATTAATTATATTATGCTGAATTAATAAATAAAAATCTGAAGTTTCATTGAACAAAATAAATAGAAGCTTTGTTTTTATTAAACTTCTTCCTTCCACTTCTTCACCATCTCACAAAAATAATAATTTAACATATCTGTTTCCTTTCAGTTACTAGTCTTAGAGCCCTCTCGAAGATTATCCCTGAAAGAAGTCCTCAAGCACGATTGGATTGTCTTTAACACCAAACAGAATTCTTGAAACTCTTTTTCTCTCGTCTAAGACTGGTGCATTTTTGTATATATAATATATGTATGTATTTTTTGTACAGTAGAATGTCATTAATATATGTGAGTATCGACTGATTCGCAATTGTAAATTTACAATAGAAAATTTTAGCCATGTTTAAGCTTAGCTTAAATTGTTCTCACCCAAAGAATCGTGTAATAAAAATTTTATATTATGTGTTAATTTTATTTATGATGAATGTTACTTCAATCACTTTGTTTTGTTTTACATGATACTTTTTGTTATATTGTTTAAGTTTTCTTTTCACTTCTGTTAAATTTTAGATGCGAACAATTTTAATTGATTTAATGGTTTTATTTATTGAATGAACCTAATTTAATTATGTTTTAATGTGAATTTATTATATATTTTTATTCTATTATAGTCACAAATGTTGTCATTGCCTTTAGTAATATTTTTACTCATCAAAATTTTAAAATATTAATTATTCTAATATGTATTTTTATGACTAATGTTTCTTTGTAAAATAGGTTGAATAAAAAAATGTATTTAAAGAAATGAAGAAAACAATTTATTTTATGAATTTCCTAGATTCTCCAAAGAAGGCCTGTAAAATCACACCCAGGCTTGTGAGTCTCATCAGACCCCTTTTTAGGCTTGGAACCCGGTTTCTCATATTAAATCTTACTGTAAAATATATTCAGTATACATTACAGTACAATGTGCATAAAGGTAAGATCACTACTAATCCTAGACTAGGCTGGCTGATAAGAGAGAATAGGGAAAGAGTTCAGTTCTCATAGTTACATTTTCAAATATCCATCTTAATAAGCTATTATAAAAAATGTTATAGGGCACAAGTGTTTGAAAAGTATATTTTATGCTGGTTATATCCTTTAACCTTTTAATAACTCAAATTGTTATTTTTATAAAGTTGTTATTTAGATATAAAGATTTTAAATTTTGATCTTTCACTAAACCCCTCTTCGCTCATCCAATTTCAACAAAATATGAATTATAAAAAATTAAGGCCGAGGCGGGACTCAAACCAATGTTTTCTGATCTTAATTATTATTTTAAAATGAATTACTTATTTTTTCATACCTCTAACAGTAACAAATAATTGGTTTTTCTCTAAAGCCCCTTTCAATCATTGGGATGGTTGAATGGTTTCAGCCAATTACAAATTCATCCAACAATTCATAAATGTAAGATTAAATATCAAATTTGGTTTCTTTTAAAAACTGTGGATACTAGAGCAATATGTATATATATAATGTCATGTAACATAAATCCCTTACATATAAGAATATTTCTCATGACTACTATGTAAAATATGCTTAGATGTTTAATATTGTTCTATGCATTTCCAGAATTCCCCCACTCCTTTCTGAGTTCAGCTCCAACCCAACAAACCTCTGTATGTATGTGGCATCAATGACAAAACAGACAAAGACTATATTTCTTCCACATACAGTAATATTTTTCACATCATAAAACAAAAATCATAATTTGACCACACCATAGCTTTAACCCCTCCCACTTTCCTACAGTGATATGTCCTGAATCTTAGCCATTTAAACTGTCTCATCCGTTTCCCATTCCTCACCACATCGATCAAATACAAATTTTCTATAAACAGGTCAGTCATGATGTAGACTCAGTTGAGTACGAGTCTCTCTCCCCATCACTCTACTTGGTATGTTACACTTATGAATATTATTAATAATAATTTTTTATTTACAATATGTTCAGTATCCATTTTATATAGTCAATTACACACAGTTTCATATTTTCTTTGTTTGACTATCATATATTGTTTGTTTGTTTATTGGGGATTTATGGCGCTCAACTGCAGAGGTTATCAGCGCCCTCCATATTTTATTTTTTAAAAAAATCAACCTTAAGTTGATCTTGTCACAGGCCCCATCCCGACAGACAGAGCCCACCCCGCGGCGCCTCGCGGCCCATCATTTTAATAGAATATAAGGTCCATCATTGCTTTAGGCGACAGCCCTGTGAAAGAGGATGTGCTCGGTTGGACCAAGCCGACCACATCCCCCAGGGCGCCTCATGAGCGCCAGCAAGACGCCGCGGAGAAAGCCCAGCCCACCCCCGCCCACGCCACGACGGGCCTGCATCCTATTGTTTCGCTAAAAGGAAGTCCTTTATAAAAATTGAGTATGATTATTTGCGTTTAATAATCTATTCGTTTGGTTTATGTGGTTTTTGAAAAGTTATTGAACATTACTATTTGTGTATTAGTTTCAGCAAATATATTCATGACTAGAGAATCAAGAGGCCCCACGGACACAGCAACCCCCAACGGCCCGCACCCGCGGAGCCGGGCCGCTCCCCCAACCATTTCAGGCCCATTATGTGGGATTTATTTAACAGCCTGGGACGAGGATGTGCTCGGTGTGCCAATCCGACCACACCCTCCAGGCAGCTTTTGAGAAGGAGCGAGCACGGCTCCGCCAGACGTGCCAAGGGGGCCCCACACCAGAATGGACCCCTTGAATCATGTCATTAGTTGATTTTGCATTCTAAATTTAAGCTAGTGGTTCACAGTTAAAGGTGATCATATAGGGATGTGTATCTCAAGAATTTGATTACGTTGTTTATGTTTTCTTCGTTATTACCGAGTGTTGTGGATATAGTGTTTGTGAGATTGAATTTATTAAGAAGATCAGTGTAATAGTGACATTCGGAAAATATATGTAGAATTGAAAGTTGCATTTGACACTTAGTGCATGTTGGTGGTTCATCTCTACTAATTAGAAAACCGTGAGTAAGTCTGCTATGGCCTATTCGTAGACGCATGATGGCTACCTCTTCTTTTCGATTTTCACGTTCAGACGTCTTCCATGGTTTGACTGTTTTCTTTAGTAGTTTGAGTTTACTTTGTGGGGATTCATCCCACAGTGACTGCCAGGCCTTTGATATTTTTTCCAATAGTGGAATTGCGATATCTCTGGGGGTGACGAAAATTCTTTCTGGTATTTGTAAACTCAGGGCACTCTTTGCGGCTTGATCAGCCAGTTCATTTCCTTTTATACCGCTATGTCCTGGTATCCAAATTAGGTGCACAAATTTTCCAATAGCATTCAACATAGCAATATATTCCTGGATGCGTATGACACTGGGGTGAGTTGAGTAAATATCTTCCAGTCCTTGTATTGCACTAAGTGAGTCGGTGGCAATAACGATATGGTTTTTATTTGTAGACATACAATTGTACAGACCCGCGGCAATAGCACATAACTCTGCAGTGTATATACTACATAGTTGGTGAAGCCTATATTTGTACGTTGTGTTAGCAGAGACAACAGAGTAACCGGTTGAGAATTCATTTTTGGATCCATCAGTATAAATTAGCGTGTGGTCTGGAAGGGTTTTGACTATGTTTTCGAATTCTGTCTGATAATGTTTGAATTCGGAAGGGTTTTTCTTAAAATTCAACAAAGTTGTTATAATCTGGGGTTTAATCTTTTTCCAGGGTGGTACTTGTGTTTCTACAGTTTCTGGTTTCATTCTTTTCAGTGTTTCGGTAGCTTCATGATATCGGAGAGATAGAGGTAACGTGGCTGATCTTTTCTCAAGGAATTCGTTTCTATATTTAGGTTTGAAAATATAGTTGAAGGCAGGATTATTGGGATTCATAAATATTCTCGAGATGTAATTTACTGCAAGCATATGGCGTCTGAATAGTAGAGGAGGGATACCTGTTTCGGCACACAAACTCAGTACAGGGCTTGTACGAAATGCACCTGTAGAAATTCTAATGCCTGTATGGTGTACTGTGTCTAGACTGCATAGAGTTGTAGTTCTTGCTGATCCATAGATAAATGCTCCATAATCCAACTTAGAGCAGATCATCGCTTTGTAAACTTGAAGCATTGTACGGCGGTCTGCTCCCCACCTTGTTCCACTCAGTACTTTAAGTAAATTTATTTTATGTAAGCACCTTTCCTTCAGTTCTTTGATGTGTGGGGTCCAAGTTAAACGTTTATCGAGAATTAATCCGAGAAATCTACATGTTTGAACATAAGGGAGTAGTCTATCGTTGAGTTGTAGGTTGGGTAATTCAGTTGGATTTTTTTTACGTGAAAAATGGAGACATTTTGTTTTCTGTGTTGAGAATTTCATACCTATTAGATTTGCAGTATGTGAGATTTTGTTTATGGCTTCTTGTAATTTTCTTATTATGGTTTGTAAATCATGACCACGACAAAATATTGCTAGGTCATCCACGAATTGGAAAATTGTAACTCCCCGCGGTAAACTTATGTTGAAACATGACACAGCCACTAGGAAAAGAGTGGTGCTGAGAATGCACCCTTGTGGCACCCCATTTTGCTGTTCATACCTTTTTGAGGTGTGGTTCCCAATTCGGACTCTGAATTTCCGATCAAGTAGGAATTGCTTCACGAAAATTGGAAGGGATCCTCTAAACCCTAATTCATATAATTTAAGGAGTATTCCATGTCTCCAAATGCGATCATATGCTGATTCGGCATCAAAGAATACCCCTACTGCATGTTGCTTTTTTAAAAATGTATATTGAAGCTCTCCTTCTATTTGCACTAACTGATCCATAGTTGATCTTCCCTTTCTGAAGCCACTTTGAATGTTGGGTATTGCTTGATTTTTTTCCAATATCCATACTAATCGTTTGTTGACCATTCGTTCAAAGACTTTACAAATGCAACTAGTTAGTGATATCGGTCGGTAGCTGCTTGCAAGCCGTTTGTCCTTTCCTTGTTTGTGGATGGGTATTAGTTCAGCAAGTCTCCATTCATTTGGGAATTGGCCAGTTTTCCATATATGATTGTAAAACCGTAGAAGCCAATTTTTAGCTTCAGGGGGCAAGTTCTGAATCATTTTATAGTGTATTTTGTCTGGGCCGGGTGAGGAGCCTTTTAGGCTTTTTAGAACTATTGTCATTTCTTCATTCGTGAATGGAGTATTATAGTCTTCTTCATTATTACTGTTAAAGTTAATTTGATTATTTTCGTGTGTCAGTTTGTATTGTTGGAATTCATCGTCGTAATTCGCATTGAAAATGTTTCTGTAGTGTCTAGCAAATTCTTCCGTTATTTTTGTCTCGTCGTCCGTAAGTGTTCCGTTACAGTTTAGTGTGTATCCATAATTGTTAGATTTTCCTTCAATTTTTTTAATAGCGTTCCAGACAATTTTGGTCGGTGTATTTTTATTTAATGATTCTAAAAACTGATGCCAAGAAATTTTTTTATTTTCATTAATGATTCTACGGCATTTGGCCCGTTGTCTTTTATATTCTATTAGGTTTTCGGTTGTCATGTTATTTTGGAATTTTCTAAGTGCTCTTCTTCTGTTTTTAATTGCTTGTTTGCATTCATCGTTAAACCAGGGGACTCTTGGTCGTTTGGGTTTTTCTGAGGATTGAGGGATTGTTAAAGTGGCTGCTTCGATTATTGCCTTGGAGATTTGTGTGTTTCCAATGTCAGCGTCAAGTGTCTCTGGGTTTACTGTTGGTGTAAGTAATGTATTTGTGTATGTAGACCAATCAGCTTTATTAATTAGCCATGTTTTGTTTCTTGTTGTCTGCTTATGATTTTTGTCAATTGTGATTTTGATAGGGAAGTGGTCACTCCCATGAAGGTCTTCAAGAGGGACCCAAGATATTTTAGTGTAGAGTGAGGTAGAGGAGGCGGCAATGTCTATGGCTGAGTAAGTCCCGTAACTAGAACTCAAGAAAGTTGGTTCAGCTGTATTGAGCAGCAAGAGATTACAGCTGTCAAGAAATTCTTTTATTAATTTTCCTTTTGTATTGGTCGAGGTTGACCCCCAAATTGTGTTATGAGCATTAGCATCGGATACAAAAAGTAGTGGAGTTGGTATTTGTGCTATTAAGTTTTGTAGGTCTGTTAAATTTATCTGTAAGTCAGGTGGGAGGTAGATATTGCAAATAGAGAAGCTGATTGAAGTGTGTATTTTAGTGACAACTACCTGAAGATTACTTTGGACAGGGATTATCTCGGAGTGAACGGATTTAGATATGGCTGTAAGTACTCCACCGCTCGCTCGTTCTCTTATGGGTCCGTCTGTCCTATAAATATCATAGTCTTTAAGTGTAAATGTGTCGTTAGGTCGTAAGTGAGTCTCTTGTAAAATAATGGTAGAGGGATTATATTCATTAATAATTAATTTAAGGTCGTTAAAATGAGATCTAATACCATTACAATTCCACTGAATATTTAACATGTGACAAACTGGGGTATATTCGGAAGGAAGAAATATGGTGAAATCTCATACCCGAAAAATTGTCTTTAATTATATGGAAACATATGGACAGACAAAAATTTATTCCTGTAAAAGGATGTGTATAGATATTTATGAGTATAAGTGTACTCATAAAAGTGTATTTTGCAGTATACTCGTCATACATAAATACAAACGGATATATGAACAGTGAAAAGTAGTGGGAAAGTAAACTTATTTTTCTCTGCCTTATTTCAGTCGTTATTTTTTTATTTATTATTATTTTCTTTTTGTAAAATATAGGATAAATAGAGAGTAGAATAAATAAATAAATAGAGAAAGTAGAATAAATAAATTTAGATATTTGTTGGAAGAGAATGACTATATTACATGAGGTATTACATTTATAATTGTAAATTAAATTTGTCATTCTTCTGTCGGTTTTGTTGGAGAACGACTTCTCTGTTTACGGAGAGATTTTCTTCCTCTTTTTCCTTTAGATTCTGTCCAGCCGTCTAAAGAGATCGTACTGGACGAGTCTTGGGGTGGGGGAGGGTTCTCGTGTCTCCCTCGGCTTGCCGAACGAGAACGAGAAGTGAGAGGGGTGGAAGGGGAGGGTGGTAGTGGGGTAGAGGAGGGGGTCGTGGGCCTTGATATGCTCACGGGTGGGGAGGGTCGAGGGAGGGGAGATAAGGTTCTCGGGACCTCAGTAGGTGGGAGGGGGGATTTGGCTGTAGTAGCCAAGGTGGGGGGAAGTTTATCAGTTATCGAAACTGATAAAGGTAAATTGGTCTTAAAGACCGGGGGATTAGGTTTAGGTTCAAAATGATGGTTATCAGTTTGTATAGACACTGATTTCGATAAAATGCCGCTTTTGCGGCTCTCAGAAGACATTATATTATAAATATTATTTTTCTCTGCTATTTTGGCAAACGATTCAGAGAAGCAGGGGGCTGCTCTGTTCTTAAAAATTTTTCTTGCTTCTGCAGGGCTTTTATTTTCCTTAATTTGTATAGCTTTAATCTCCCTTTCTGCTATCCAAGTTGGGCAGGTTCGAGATAAGGGATGGTGAGGAGCTTTACAGTTAGCGCAAAATTCGCTATTAACGCAAATAGACTCTTCGTGATCAGGGGAACAACATTTTTTACACACTTTTTTATTGCATGTATTAGATGAGTGGCCAAATCGCAAACAAGAAAAACATCTAAGAGGGGAGGGGATAAACTTTCTTACAGGTAAATTTAAATAACCTGCTTTTATTTCAGTCGGCGTAGTAGGAGTGGAAAATGTGATTATATATGTGGGAGTTGGCTGGTTATCATTTCTTCTCGTTACTTGTTTTACGTCAATTACATTTTGAGATTTTAAATTTTCTAGAATTTCGACCGGCGTACTGCACATTAGGTCGTAATGTCGAATTACCCCCTTACTATTATTTAACTTTTCGTGAGGTACAGCGATTACTGATACTTGGTCAAAAAGGCTTTTTATTTTCAAGAGTTTTTGTGCCTGCCCATCATTGTATACCTGTACTAAAAGGGTGCCATCTCTTAATTTTTTAATTGTTTCAACATTACCTGCTATTCCCACTATAGCTTTTTCAATTAAAAAGGGGGAGACATTAGACAAATTACCTTCCCCTTCTTTTCGAATTGAAACATACTTTATTGTTTGCTTTGGGTGATTAAAACGCGATTCTTCATGTAGAAAAATCGGTTTTAATTTTTTTCGTCGCTTCGGACTCGGGGAGCTTTCCATCGCTCCCCGTGTTTTAAAACGTAGACTTTAAAAAAAGAAAAAATTAAAACAAAATAAAATATTATAACCAAAAAAAAAAAGAGTTAAAAATAAAGTTTTATATCTAGTAAATGAACTACAACAAGGTCGCTTATCTGTACTAATCCGGCAGAGCTCACAGTAGATCCTCTCTCGAAGGCGTACTATACACGACTGGACTATCATATATAGACATGTTTCTATATATGATAGAAGGCCTGAAATTCAGGCTGAATCATTGGCTAAAATGAAAATTATTTTGGTTGCAAATTAGTTTTTAATTCTTCAACTACCATGACCGAATTCCCTACAATCCTCTCTTCATAAAACTTGGCGGTCAATAATTTATTTCATATTGATTAAAACTGTATGCCGCAGACAAACCTAAATTTCTATTACGCTGTTCACGTAGGCTTCGACGGTCGTCAGAAGTATTTACCGTTTCTTCTTCCGGGTTGGACCGTGTCAAATTGGTGTTATTTGCCGAGCTTTCGCACATCGTGTGATGGCTTCTTCAGGGCTGAAAAGAGAATGAGAGTTGTAAAAGAAATTTTTAAAATCCAGGTGGTATATAATTACCATGTTTTATACACCAGGTGGTGTATAATCACGGCGCAGTCCGGTTCTTGGGCGAAGCCTGCCTTCCCATTGGTTGATACTGTGTTCTGGCGGCTGGTCTCTGGAGTAGTCAGGTGGCTGGTTAGCGAAGAGACGGTAAATAAACAAATCTGTGTTCAGTTTCATTATTCAAATATTACAACCTCTACATAGAAAAAAATAAGAACAACGTTCAGCACGGACAGAAAAATAACAGACATCCTTCCGAAACCTAAGGATAAACTTGGACTTCGGACTCCAGGAATTTACAAGATTCCCTGCTCCTGCGGAACTTCTTACATCGGTGAAACCGGAAGGACGATAGATACACGTATTAAAGAACACATTGCAGACATCAAACACGGACGCAAAGAGAGGTCAGCTCTAGCAGAACACTTCGCCAACACCTGCCACCACATCAAATTCGAAGACGCCTCAATACTGGCCCGGGAAAGCAACTACTATCGACGAACCATCAGAGAAGCCATCGAAATAACCAAGAATCCGAAAAATATCAACAGAGAAGACGGATACAGATTGAGCAAAAACTGGAAACCAGCGCTAATTGACAAGAGGATCCAACCAATCAGTGACCAGCTACCTGACTACTCCAGAGACCAGCCACCAGAACACAGTATCAACCAATGGGAAGGCAGACTTCGCCCAAGGACAAGACCGCGCCGGGATTATACACCACCTGGTGAATAAAACATGGTCATTATATACCACCTGGATTTTAAAAATCTCTTTTACAACTCTCGTTCTCTTTTCAGCCTTGAAGAAGCCATCACATGATGTGCGAAAGCTCGGCAAATAAGGTGGTGTACGTCCTACTTATTAGAAGTCTATGTCATATATAAGAATTAAGTCAATAACACTAAAAAGCCCGAAGAAAATGCATAATTTCTAATTTAAGCTACTTGCTAATTAAAAGCTGGGAAACGCTGCTTTATTTACGGACTTAAAATCGTTTTCCCAATTTAATTGTTAATATGATGGGTTAGATTTTTTATTCTCTTCCCCTGCACTCAAAAATTGTAGACTCTTAGTTTCAAATACTTTTTTTTTATTAGAATAATTTTTGGAAGTTCTAACTAATTCAAGCCCAGAGATATTCGTGATCTTACAAATCATCTTCACAGAGTTACTACATAAGGTTCAGTAAGTCCCCACTGACTCTACTGTCTCTCGAGTTTGGGAATGGACCAGCCAAATTACAATAGGTCAAAGGAAGCTGGACTTCTGCATGATAAACATGTAGAAAGTTATACTTTAACAGTCGGCGATTTTTTTTCTTTTTTTAATCTCGAATTCTTATTAAAATTAACATTAATTAATGAGAAAAATACAGAAAAAAAGGCTAATTAACGATAACATGGTCGGCAAAACTTGCTATTTATTACGGTCCATAATTAACTTGATTGTATAATTCTAGCAGCCCCCACTGTCGTCCTGAATATATATAAATGTTTTAAAATTACCATACATTTTAACCATAATTTTACACATTTTTTTCTTGTCGCTAATAATAATAAGATATAACGATTTTAAATTTCGTTCCTTCTCTAAAACCCACGCACACAGGAGGATCCAACACTTCCCAAAAAGAAAGCTTAAATACTGAATGTTTAAAAAATTGCTGCCGCTAAAGCGTGTACAATCAAATATATATAATACCAACCAGAACTTCGATAATAAACCTCTATAAATAGATAAATTATAACGCACCATATTTTTATCATCTCCAATGTATGGTCGATGAACATCCGTTGAATTTTTTGAAAGTCCACTGTGAATAGCTTGATTTTCCTACGGGGAATCGGCTAATACTCTGTAACAATAAAACATATGGCTTCTTAGAATATAACATTTTTTATTACTTCAATCTACTTGGTAAATTGTTTTCCAAAATTAATTTCCGTAATATCTTTTTTCCGCTTTACTTTTGATTATGATTAAAACAGAGAAATCCGCGTACTTGAGGAGTTCATTACAATCGTGTTATGCAGATTATAGTAAGACTTTCTTAAATATAGAAGAAAATTTAGAACAAAGCTTCACTTTTTTGGCAAATAAAAGTCTTCAAGTTCTTAAAGAAGAGAGACAATCTGTTAAATTTAATGCGAACAAATTTGAAGAAACTGGTGATGAAACTCATCCTTTCACGGAAGGTTCATGTATGCTATCGAATAGGGGATATAAGGAAACAAACTCTGAAGAGAGTCATATCGAACATTCCCTGAATGACAAAGAATTTGACTCGATGGCTTTTAGTAAGCTAGTTAAGGACGGTACAAGAGTTCTCGCTTTCGACGGAAGCAGGAGTCTGGAGAATGCAGAAACCAATGTGGAGTCACGGAAGAAACCTGGTTCAGTTAAGACGAACAGAAATGAAGAGCATCGAAGGTCCAGAAATCAGTCAGAAAAATCAACAAAAGAATTCTCAGAGCATGGAATTCAAGAATGTGTTGACAAAGATGAGCGGAAAGGTAAAAGTCCTAGTAGCCAACCAATAAAAGCCTGCAACTGCCAGGAGTTAAGTCCAGAACAAAAAGAAGAGGATGTGAAACCTCCTCCTTGCAATTGTGACTCAAAACTAAAGAAACGTTCAACACAAGAGAAAAAAGAAAAGTATAAAGAATGTCTTGAGTGTGACAGAATTAAACTAAATGCGAATTTAATAAGAGCAATTCAAAGAATAAATGAACTCCAAGCGCACAGGAAGTTGACTGAATCTGACGTCAAAGTCATTTTGGAAGAAGAATATCATGGAGATATTTTTGGATACCGCGAACAAAAGAAAGTTAAAGGACCTGAAGCTACAAAGAAGGCTGGCGATGAAGTACCACTCAAAACCATAGCAGAAAGAGAGCAGGAAATGAGAGAAGAGTTCAAACAGATAATTGAAAATGAAGTATCCAAATTTGAAGATCGTAAAAAAAAGAAAGTAGCTGCTCCTTTAAAAGCACCTCCTCAAAAAGAGGACAAATCAGAAGAGCAAAGGATACCAAAGAAGAAGAAGAAAAAAACGAAAGAACTGTCTCTAGACATGCAAGATGTACTGTACTGGATGTATCCGAGACATCATTTCGGACACAAGCATTGCTTGCCTTTGGTCAAAGAGGTTCCCAAAGGTATGGGCTGGCTTTGGAACTCGTCAAAAGGCGCTGGACTTTTAAAGGTAAGACGGGCAATTCCATATTATATATCTATATATGTGTGTCCCATAAGCATATAATATACATTTTTACTATATCTAACATATATTTGCGTTACATATAGCCCATGCACTGAAGTAACGCTATTTCAAATTCTTCGGATTGTTAATAAATATTTGCCTTTAATGTAGCCGCGCTTAGTTAATGCCTTTCTTGCCTTTGCATTTAGAATCCAATAAAGCGATGAGGCAGGCAAAGAGGTTTGGTACCGCCCTGGTTTCTTTTCCCTGCCATATTCAGCATTTGCGTGTGTCAAAACCGCCCTTTTTCCCAACCAAACTGATAATGTTTGTTTTAATCATAATTTGGTTAGCGGGGGTGATTAACTCAGTTTTTCAGTTATCAGCTGGTTCCTAGGAGGTAACTTGTGTTTGAAGGTCTTTTTTTTTTTTTTTTTTTTTTTTTGAATGAGTATCAGCATCGGAAAAAGCTATATTAGAATTCTGTGTCTGTCGTGTGCATCAGGTGAGATGAGGAGAGGCACTGTAGTTGAAAGGAATTTGGATGTTGCGTTTCAGCCAGGAAGAGGCTGGGTACCGGGGGCGATAAGGCGAGACGTCCTGGAGGTGATGAAGCAAAAGCGAAAGGACAGGCGAGGAGTGGAAGAAGACGAGGAAGAGAGGACCGTGGCACGTTCGAGTCAGCGCTCTGGCACATCCAAGAGCAAGGACAACCAAAGAGGTTATGTCGATCGCTACAACCCGACCTTCCATATGCACAAGAAAGACGGATACTACTACTTCTCCCTCTACCCAATTAAAACAGACCAACTGGTAAGTATATTAAAATTAAAAATATGTATAATTAAATCATTCTTTTAAAAACTCTTTATGAGGTCTATAAATATTCATATAAGATCTAAATATATTAAATATATCAAGTAAAAAAAAAAAAAATAGTGGATACTCCAATGAATAAGCACTGCAATTACAATCAGTTCAATAACTGCATTGGGTATATCATTAAAAATCCATCGCTAACATAAAATCCTCAATGTATTAATGCAAAAGGAAAATACGACTAAAATGTCACTGTGCTCAGTTGAAATGTACAATCTGTGTGTGCACAAATAACACTGCACAACAAAAAAATATTTTTTGAATGTTTCCTACACTAAACTAATTTCGGGGTGATAAAAACGAAAATAACATTGAAAAAAAATTTTTAGCTCTGGTTTTTGAGATATACAGCACTTAATCTTAAAGAGTAGTTATACTATACGTGAAAAGTGAAAGTACAAAAAACAATATTGTTATGTTTCTTTTAGAATATTTTAAGTACAAAATTGATTAAAAAAACATTATTCTTAGTGTTTTGACAAATAAAAGAGGTTTGTACCACCAAATTTCAATTAAGTCAACCCGATGTAATGTAAGATCGCTGTCGTTTAGCTTGTCTTTTATAAAACACTTCTGGAGTATCCTGTACTGAGCTGTCTGTACTGAGATATTTTCACATCATGTTTTAGAAGATTCCACTGTTGTAGTCTTGACCCTAACAGCTCAGCCTTTTCCTTAGACAAGCCAAGATCTCTTATAAGGTCACTCAACTCTGCTTGACTAATTCTGTGCGGATCACTAGACCTATCGCTTACATCAAAATCAGGGTCATAGGATGTAGAAGGACGGGTTGCTTCTTGTAAACAGACTTCATCACTTTCCTCTAAAATTTCATAGTTTTGGGGTGGAGAAGGGACTGGCAAATTGTCTGAGTGTGGTACAGGCCGAAGAGCAGATGGGAGATTAGGGTATTTCACCGTTCCTCTTTTCTTCATAGATAAACCTTGCTTAATGGGAGGAGTTAAGCAGAAATAACAGTCGTCTGTATGATTGATAGGCTCACGCCAAACCATAGGTACTGCAAAAGCCATTGCCCGCTTGTTATTTTTCAGCCACTCTCGCAATATGACGGAACAAGAATTACAACATATATGAGGAGCCCATGATTTATCTTGGTCCCCAACTTTTACACCAAAATAATGTTCATAGGCAGTCTTAATGATAGGTGACATTTTACGTTTCTGAGCCTTAAATGTTATTTCACCACATATATAGCAAAAGCTATCGACAGAATTCACACACTTTCGAGGCATTTCAGATCAGCACTTAAATTAATTTAAAAATAAACTTCACACGATAATTTCAATAGCAACCACATGCAAACAATTGAGAAACTCGCAAAGGTTATGTTTACTACTTATGAACAGCTGATGAGAGGGGTGTTATGTAAACAAACATGTGTACCAACTGTTGGTGATGAAATATTTCATTTCTTGAAAACTCAATATAAATATAATAGAATGATACTATGTCTTGAAAACAAGAGCTAATATATAATTTTTATGGTCATTTTCGGTTTTAACACGTGGAAATACATTAAAATCAGCTAATTTCAACCCCGAAACAAAAACTTTGTTGTTCAGTGTAAATATGTTTTTTAAGAAAACAAGCTGTATAAAGACTTAGATGTAAGTTATTTAGTTAGAGCCAAGTTATTTAATTTTTAATTTATTATTACAAAGTATTACTTAGTAAAATAAAATAAAAATAACAGAAAAAAGTTGCGAGTTTCCTCACTTACTAGTCCAATGGATCATTTTTTCCCTCCGCCACTGTTTTTAGAAAAACCATTCCCCTATTGGTGCTTCTGATTCGATCCGTTTTTACGATAGAAACTTATTAATTTCATCAACAATAATTTTCTCTTATAAAAATTGTTTTCTCATCAATTTTATTCTGTTCCATTTCTTCGGACCTAAGCCAGCAATTCCCTCACTGGGGCTAAGGGAAAAAATTGTTACACATAAGGCTTAAAACCAACGGTTTTCATGATCAGCTCGTCTAAAAACGAAACCAGACTCTCTGTAAACTTGGAGAGTCGGAGAAACAGACTTTGGAACCGACTACGAAAACTCGAAGACCCAATCCAGTTCTACACCTGTGCCCCAAAGAGTAAAAAAATAGGAACCCCAGATTCCTCCTGGTTTGCTTTCTAGAGGAAGTGAAGAAGATGCTCAAGATACAGATTATGGCAATTTCTGCCACTACAACAACAACAGCATTAATTGTAATGGGACCAAATAAAGTTAATTAGGAAGAGCGCGCTAAGGAGAACCAAGGCAGACCGCTCCTTAATAAACAAAGCCTCACAACACTTCAGGAACAAGACTGTAAGCATGAAAATGATAGTTCTTTCGAGCATAAGACGATATATACGTCTGCCTCGGAGGTTAGACTCCCAGTAGAGTGCGGGGAGTAGAATGAATTATCTGGCTTGCCTTGGTGGTTAGCATACTTGCCTGGAAAGCAGGAGATCCGGGTTTGAGTCCCGGCTGAGATAGTGAGATTTTTTTATTATATTCCCTTGCATTTATTGTATAAAATTAATGTGGGATTAAATACCATAACTAATACAGTATTCAAATAAAGAAAAAAAAACGAGAGTCTAATAAATAGCTGACAATGTTAGCTCATTCGCGCACAGGACGATATATTCGTTTAAATTTAAAAAATTTAACATTTTTTTAAATTGTATTTTTTGAATCTACCTTGACCGAACCCCAACAAAAAAACCTACGAATAATCTCTACGTTCAAAATCTCTATCTGATTAAAAATTTATTCTAAGAACGAAAAAGCTCTCTATAATGTTTTCCCTTCCCCCCCCCCCAACAAAAAGAAATAAGTCTATTATTCAAGAATGTCTAAGCAAAGGTCATTGTATAAATTTCAGGAGAAAATGGGTCAGGATCCAAAGCCAACAATGTTCAAGGTGAGTGCGAAGCAGCCAGATGGTTCTGAAGGTTGGAGCACTGACGATGAGTCGTACGAAATTGAGTTTGTCACACCTTCCGCTATGAAGAAGCAAATAAAGAAACCTCTGAAAAAGAACATTTCTCAGCAGTATCTTGAAGACGACTTTGTAACAAAGAAAAGTAAGTAATTTGGATTAATGGAGGATTTCTATCTGACAGGTATAAATGCTTTGATAATTGTATGTTATGGATTGCACAAATCCAGAAATAATTAAACTTCAATTGATGGAATAAAGTAAATCCAACACATTTTTTAAATTAATAAATCTTAATTTATTACATTCTGTTATTAACAACCTCTTGTAATTTGATGACATAGACCAACACATAAAAGTTAGGCGAAGTGATTGATGTATCTATCCACTTCTAACCTTCCTTCTTGGTTTTGCAATTGAAGTGTTTTGAATTATATCATAAAACACAGAACATTAACTTAACTTGGTTAACATTTACTAACTTGGTCAATTGAATTTGTAGGAGAAAAGCAATTATTTGTGTTTTGTAATCTAAAACATTCTAAAACTAGAATGACTACCAAACTAATACAAAACAGTTACATCCATCGATCAGGGTATTTTCAAAGCTGATGGATTTACTTTACATCTATTGAAGTTTGATTATTTCTGAAACGTAACCGGTTTAAATGATGGACTGAAATAATTAAACCAGTTTCAGAAACCGCTGATATAGATATTATTTTACGTTATAAAATAAAATTCTAGTTTTTGTATCGAATTTATAAATGGTTTTCCAGTGGATACAAATAACAGCTATAACTTTACCGAATTCTTTTTTTTTTAACTCAATCAGAACACTTAAGCGAATCTTGAACTCAAGAAAAGAATTCGGTGGTTAAAAAAAAAAAAAATTATTCAGCCCATACATAAAAATCTCGGCACTAAAATTTATCTGCTTTTCTAAGGGTTTGTACAATCTTCGTGATACCTCATTGTTTTCCCTAACTATCCTGAATGAGAGGGAACGTTCAAACACACACGATTACAAATACACGAATATGAAATTCACATATACATAGACACACACACACTGCATACAAAAAGCGACATAAAGGTAATATAAGGATTTGTGCCTCAACACTCAAAGATGCCTAAATTTGCAGCAAATGTCGGAAGAAGACTATTATAGTCCTATGGGTAGATCAGCAAGCCAACAATACTCACTAAGAGAATTTAAAATAAGTACAGACTAATGTCAATGACACCATGGAGAAGCAAACTGGCGAAACAAGCAGCCCATTGATCCTTTACAAATAGAAGACAGAAACATACACAAAGAGAAGAAGCACAATTGTTAGGTCAGGGAGTGAAGTCTCAAAGAATCCAATGACAAAGTGGACTGAAGTTGGAAATAGACTCCATTGAGAAGTGGAAAGATCTTGGGAGACCAAGATACCAAAATGAGGCAGAATGCTTTTGTATGATCCTACTAGGTCTTGACGCAATAATGACATATCTATTTTCCATTCTCGGAAATATAAATTTTCTATTTGTAGTTTTCTTGTTTCCGTGGACTCTTCATCAAGCAATCCAGAGAGTGGGACCTGACTACTCCAAAAACTATTGAAAAGTTTTCTAGCAGTCAATTTTTCCTTGCTTTTCTTCCTCTATTTCATCAATTTTTTTTTTTTATTTTTATTTTTTTTTTTTTTTTATAATGGCTTATCAACTTTTGGTCATTAACACCAGGGAGATATTTTCAAGAAGAAGAATTTCTAAGCAATAGGTCATGGTGAGGTGTAATGAATTGTTAATGCGAATAGTTATTAAGTTGATGGATATAGTAATTTCTTTGTACTTATCTATCTTTGTTCAAAACAACTGAAATTTAGACTCCTAAGCTGTCAGAGCCTTGTCATAAGCAGATAATATATTTACTTATGGCTGACTTAAAAACAAAATATAATTTTAGCCTGTTTTTGCATTTGCAAATTTACTCTTACATCTATCTATTTACTATCATTACTTAGGTAATAGGTGTGTATTTTGAATGCTTTGCCATAAGCTAAGTAACAACATAAGTAGTCGCCCATAATAGACAAAAGTCAATAAAATATTATTATTAATTGCAGAAGAAAAGGTGCCCGAACACGATGAGATTGTAAATGCCCCAGCAGCTAAAAAGAGTGTAAAAGGAAAGGGAAAACCCAAAAAAAATAAAAAAAAGTAAAGTATTGTGAAAAATGAATGTTTATATCATTCAAGATGTAAGTACGTATTAGTAGTTGTAAAAACTGTAGAAGGCGAAGTCAGAGAGCAGGCTGCTATTCTGCATACTACTTCAGGTATCTGGGGCCCTAAAGTCAACCTCATCAGCGAGGGAATGAAGAATAACAATACGAGGGGATGTTATATATTAGAAACATGATGCAAAACTATAAAAAAGGCAGCATAAACTAAGTAGATTGCCCAGTGCTAAATATAAATAAACATAGATTTGATTTTAATCACTTATTTGATCCTAAATGCTGGAGAGGGCAATCAGAGTAGAATGTGCAAAGGCTGGATCTAGATTGTCCATGAGGAAAATGTATGTTAAATATAAAAAACAAATTTGGATTATAAGAATTCCTTTAAATTTATTTTTTGTTGGAATTGGATGGGACAGAAGGGTTTTGAGGAACACCTTAATTTATAATATAGATATTTTCATTTTTATCTGAGTTACAAAAAAATTTAGAAGAAATAATAGGTGCAAAATCTAATTTTATAAAATCTATAATCAATAACACGTGGAAAACACTTATTAAGGAAGATATTTACAAATGGTTCTGTAATACTTGCTAATCACCTATGTTGGTCGAGCACTTCCCATACTCTCACTTCCTGTCCACTCTAGAGCTAAGCTATGTGCTTACCTTTCTTTTTTTAAATGCAGAAACTAAATTCAGTATTTAGTCTTTATAAACCCATGAATAAATTCATTTTTTTCATTATAGGTTAATATTTAATCTAGTGAATAAAATGAACTTGCAAAAGCCTTGTAAAAAAACTTAGCTAACAACGGCATTATATTGGACTGAAACGCAGAGCTCGTGACTGAGAAGACTAACTAGGGAACACCTGGAGGAATTCTTAAACAGCTTAGACGACCTGATTACTATTACAACTTATAAATTTATACTGTTACTAGAAGTAGACAGTTAAAACTTTTAAATATGTTCACATAGGCTTCCACAGTCTCCAGGAATATTCATAAAATATTTACTATTTTAAGAAATATTCTTCCTGGGCTTGTAGTGAAGTTCTTCTTGGCAAGCATTCACACATTATGTGATGGCTTATTCAGGGCTGAAAGTAGAATGAGCTGATTATATCGGTAGCAAGTGCACTAGAACTCCTTCTCATACCCAAGCCTTCATCTACCGTGTAAAATTTGTTGTTAAATAAAAAATAATTTTGGCATAGAACGAGTTTAAATAACTTCAGAAATTCTTTTAAACTAAGGATTGAATTTGTTAGTATTAAATCCTAATCCAAGAGATTAGGGGTGCAACATTTCTTGGAGCTATGGAATCAAACAAGTTCTTGAAGCCAAAAGATATGAGTACATATGGTATTAATTTTACACTTTTAGTATATTTAATAACAATAGACTATATGGTATGATACATACAGGACAGTAATCTGTAAGGTATATAAAGAGTATCATTTTATATTTTGCCACATTTTCAGAGGGTTTAGAGTTAAATGGAAAGGATTACTTTCCTTGTGCAGTTAGACAGTGCAACAAAGTCTAGGGGGCAATGGATACATGTCTCCCTCTCTCCTTTTTATGTACGTCTCTATTGATAATAACACAATATAGTCTGTTGTGTTAATATCAATAGAGACGTGTTATTATCAACAGATACAATCAAGTGACAAAAATCTTGCCATAATAGACAATAAAAAAAGTTTAGAATTGGAAGCTGATACCACATCAACCTATAACAATAATATAAAGCTCACTCAGGCGTACAGAGAGAAGTCCTGCTGAAAAATTTACAATGCTAGAATAACACCTTTTACCAAATCTTTTGCTAGAATAGTGAATAACAGACTTCATTTATTGCTGATGTCTTTAGCCAATAGTGGTTTAGAAGAAAAATCTATTGACATCCAAAGAGACTTTTTTATTTCTGAATTAAAACTCCCCACCTACCTATACCCCACTACTCCTTATTCCTCCCCTTTAACCATCTTACCCTCTTTTTCTTTCTCTCCTCCCTATAATCCCCCCTCCATTTGCAGGGTAGACTCTTTTATCCTTCCAATAATTTCCTTTACCACTACCATGCCTGAAGGTGGGTAGACTGGATCTTCTCCTAGAAGAAAGAAGGGAGGGTACTCAGCAAAAATCAAGCAGTAATCCATTTTCTCTCAAAAGAGATATGTGTAATGAATAGAGAAATAATTACTGCCTGTTATCTCCTTTACGCTATTAGGCTTAAAATTACCTACCTTTATCGGCCCTCAATTACAAGGCATTTATAGCCTATTTTAATAGACTACATATTTTTTATAAATGTGAAATAATATTTTTTGAAGAATTCAAATACTTCTCTTCAAGTCAAATTATTTCAGGCCATACAATTTATTCCCAAAAAAATTTCAAAATATTTTCTTGAAGGTAAAACAAATATTTAACTGTAATTTTCTCAAAATTAATCTCAATTAGGCCTAATAATTCTACTTTATTTTAGCACACATAACATTCATAATTGTATGTAATTGAAGCACTAAAGCAACAGTTGCATAAGCTGGAAAACAAAACTACCCTAGTACCCTCTAGGAGAAGGAGACCTAGTTGTAACATCTCACTGGCCAAATTGAATAAAGATAAAAATATGCAATAGCTATCATAATAAATTTGAAAACATTCTGCTTAGCTTGAAAATCAGCAAGATCATTTACCCTGATTGATCAAAAATGCTTTAGTTATGCTACCTACAAATATTCCACTAACTCCAATGTTTATTCAGCTGAATTATTTGCCATTTCATCCTATCTGTACAGATGTATGATGATTTCAAAAGTAAAAGATACCGTAACCAAGAATTAAATGAAATGCATTCAAGCCACACTGGAATAGCAGAAGTCAAAGAAAGAATAAAACATTAGCAGAATGAGAAAGATCTGTATTGTTGTTATGGACTGACTCCTGCCTGGTATAAGAAGCAATGAGATGGCAGAAGCTGCATCAACTCTGGGGTTGATCTAAAAGTAATCATACGACCAAAAGATAGTAAATAACCAAAAACCTAGCAGCTCCCCTGAAGAAAAAACATTCCAAAAACTGACAAAACATGTGGAGTGAAAGTCTGCCAAGTAAAATAAATTGAAGACTATTAAACAAATAGTCAAAAAGTGACTGCGCCTTATAGATAGGCACTCACTCATCTATAAGACAGATCAGGAGGGAAGTAATCATAATTACTCTATTAAGAATTGGACACTGTAGACACAATTTAATATCAAAAGAATAATAATGCCTTACCTGTCCTATGTGTCATAGCCCACATACTCTTAGATTGCCCTTCACATCACCCCATGCAACAATAATTTAAAAACTCCAAAATATAGAAGCTTTACTTGGAATAACAATACTAATATAACACGAGTAATCCAGAACTATAAGAATGATTAGTGATATTCATCATAATGTTGGTTTATATCTTTAGGTTTCCATTAAGAGGATATGTCATTGGTTGTTTTCTTTAACGTAAATTGTGATACTTCCTTAAATCTTTGGGTTTCATTAAGTGAAGTGAGTAAGTCATTATTTCCTTATAATTATTTTGATCATCAAAATAGAAATATTGAATTTTCCCCTGTGATGGTAGAGTGGTAGAAATCACTCGCTTGGTGTAGCTGGGTCCATTGTGGAGCGGCTGTTTGGCGATGGGGGCTTGGAAGCCAACCTGGAAGATGATCCTTCATCCTGGCCTGGTCCTACTGTGCTCCTCCTCAATCAGAGGCATGACAACTGAAGTTTAAATGGTCTGCATAGGATGGATACCCTGGTCTCTGCATGTGGTAGGTTCAGGGCATTGAGTGGCAGTTCCCCAACCCTATTCAATCTCATTCCCCAGATACCAGACATTCAAAATGCTCGAGACAAAGAATCTTAGGCGCTGATAACCCAGTCATTGAATGCTCGAACTATATACAAAAAGAATCTACTGGAAAGATATGCAAGTCAACAGAACAATCAGATTTAGTTCATATTAGACAACAAAGCTTAACATAATTTAGAATGATGATCAATGATGACTAGATAAGTGCCTGTAAAAACTTGAAATAGCAGAAATTTTATTGTTTATTTTGAGCTTATAAATAAAGCTTGTAAAATAAAATACACATTTTATTCATATATGTACTTCTTAATATAGGAAGTCTGCTTAACAAAGACTGCCAATTCTTTATGAATGTTCATATATTTATGAACAATCTTCGGCTTTTCGACTCACCCAGAAGACCCCTAAACATGTTAACAGTTTGCTATTCACAGTATATAAATATGAATAAAACACACATTTAATAAGTGATGGATTTGAATATGAACCTTTATTTTTGACTTGATGAGTGTTGAGATTGAATCATATAGAGCCCTGGAAGATAAAATATTATTTATAGTCAACTATATCACTGGAAATGTGGGAAACAGGTTTTATACAATATAAATAAATAGAACATAAATAAAAGTTTGCAGACACTTTTAATTCAGTCTACATCTCATTTAACTTTTTATAGTCCCACTTTCAAGTGTTATGAGATATCAGATTGGGAAAATGAAAATTATTCTTGTTTTATCATGGACTAACAAACTTCCATTGCCACAAAATTAAATTATAAATGACACTGTAGTATGATGATTTTTTTTAATTTACAGAAAGGCAAAAAATAAACAAACATACCTATAATATATTAATCTCAATCCTTGATTCTTTCAGGTCACTTGATAAACAACATAAATAAAATTATCAATTTATCTTAAATATAACATACTTTTAATATGAAAACCTTAATCCTTGGTTCTTTCAGGTCACTCGATAAGTATCTTAAATAAAATTATCAATTTATCTTAAAATAACATTTTAAAATATTTATTCAAACTGTTCATTTATATAGATACATTGTTATAAAATTCTAATTCAACTATATGATTTTATGCAAGCAAAAAAAAAAGGGTATTTAGTAAGAAAAATAAAGAACAGATTAAGAAAATAATAAATAGTTGTTATTTCACAGTCTTGAATAAAGATCATTTATAGTCTATTTCGATTCTCTTACTCTAAATATAAATTTATAAAATAACAAAGAATTTCACTCAAAGTAATGAGAAAAATAACACATTTTTTAAGTAAGAACAACTGACATAATAAACCTATTTACAAAAAAAAAGAAGGTAATAATAGTCAAAGTTTGGGAGAAGCTGCAAGCTTCATGAGGTGAGTGTTCTGGAGAGTAAGTAGAGCAATTGATGACCTTCGCCTACTAGAGTCCAATACTCTCTTAATCGCTGGAGTCATCTTTGGTGTCTTCAAGATCTCTGCAATTTGTAAAACCAGATTATTATATAACAATTAAGTTTAAGAAAATATCATTAACTATTGATTAGAAATAGACTGAGTACTGTAAATAACAAATATTAGTGGTACTGTATTAAGGGCCATTAAAATGCAAGAAAGCATATGTAATTTTATGAATAATTTAAATTACTACTCTTACTCCAATTAAGGCCACAAGTGCTAAAAGCCTCCAGGACACCATCTTCCCCTGTTAGCTTGAGTCGTTCCAGTACTCTTGTGTCCTGTACTTTAGCCTCATAGTGCAATTAGTAAGGTGTGCAAAGAACATGTTAAGAAAATGTGGGGATTTGAGTCTCAGTTTTTGTTAATTTAAAAGAATCATTTTATATTTTTGCAAGAATATATAAATATTATTTAGTTTTCTTTTAGTTATTTATTTTATTTTGTATTTTTATAAATATTAGTACTTACTGGCAAGTGGAATTTATACAACCTCATGCAATGCACGATTATTTATAGTTTAAGCAACTATTAGTTAAAAAATGATTGAAATAAGTATCAATATGGTTTTATTGTACAAGAAAACTTCCAAGTTGTAATAGGTTTTTTTACCAGTTGATGAATGGTTAGTCTTAAATTGGGAATACGTAATGCATTATCTGACCTGCTATGAAACCCCTTCTTTCTTCAACTATCAACATTAATCAAGTCCTAATATATCAGTGATTTTGCTGTCAGATAAATTCAAAACTTTACATTTATTTAAATCAGAGTCCACAGGTTTACCAGAATCTTTGAGGAAGTGTGTTACTGAGTCACCACCCAAACACCAGGTTCCTTTAACAAAATCTGTTTTCAATTTCAACAAGCAAACTTTAAAAAAATCTATACAAATTTCCAGTTCCATTAAAGATTGGTATAAAAGTAAATAAAAAAAATGATAAAATGTAGGATTCGGGAAGATCCATTGAAATTTTCAAGTCTTATCATGGCACCATTGTTAATAATTTGATTTGCCACTGGGAAATCTACAAAAACACATAGGAAGACAACATACTTTTCTTTGGACAGTTATATTCAAATCATTAAAATATATTAGAAGTAATAATTTCACACACAAGAAAGTTTAAACTAAATGATTCTATAAAATACTCTTTGGATTTAATATTTCTTAGTCTTTTTTTTTAAAAGTATTTGTGAATAAATATAGAAATTTTTCAAATAGAAGACAGTTTTAGTTAATGAATAAATAAAATCAAGAACACAGAATATAAATACAATACAAGATTCAGTTTTATTAGGCTGATACAATATATATATATATATATATGTGTGTGTGTGTGTGTGTGTGTGTGTGTGTGTGTGTGTGTGTGTGTGTGTGTTGTAATGCTAGGCAATCATCTAAGGGTTAGATTGCTTTAACTGTTAACGATAAACCAAATCGATGGTAATGAACATTATTAATATTTCTAAAACATTCTACACAGTGAGTTTTATCAATTTAATTTGAATCATATTATTTTGTATTTTTATAGGATTCATTAATTTATAAATGCTCTACAATTTTAAAATTAAGGACAATAATGTTTTAATAATATGAAATAACAATTATTACCCAAAGTGTTACTTCCAAAATCCATATCTTCATCTTTGGAAACACTCATATACAGTGAAGATTCAACAGTGACGTCAAGGGCTACAAAAAAGAAAAATTAGAAGATGAAACTCAATTTCCTACAAATTTTTTTTACAAAATGCATGCTCAAAGATATTTAAGAATTATTATAAAGTTCATAGCTACTATAACAGATGTCTTAGTTGAATTTATCCCAAAATAAGATTTAAAAATATTTACTAACAATAAGTAATATAAAAAGTGTAAAAAAAAGTGTGATTAATTTCTCTCATTGGGAACATGTATTCCGAGATGTTCAGAACACAAAATCTGTTACAATTTGGAAATAATTTTATCTCTCATATCTAAACTTTGCTTATGGCAAATAAAATATCAGGGGAACAAGCACTTACGTTTCACAGATGATATAATTGAGCTCTCAGGAAGTTCAGCTGTCATTCTATCAGTATTATTCCCAATCTTATTCTGCTCAGATTCTAAAGAAATTAAAAAAAAAAAATAAAAAATAACAGATGTGAATAAAGGCATGGATTACTTTATAATACATCCGAGAGCTGAACATAATATAAATAAGAAGTTGAAGAGCTGGTTTACAAATGCATTCATTCATCATTACATTACCAGAAATGAATTATTTTACTTAATTTTTTCAGAAGAATGATTTTTTAAAGTTAAAACAAAGAATAATAATTTATTTATTAATTAAAGGAAAATATTTAGCCAACATTTCTATCTATATGGAAATTTTTTGGATAATCTGAAGTTTTTCCCTCTGTTTTATGGTGAAAATTTTCATAACTCGTGAAAAGAAAAGTATTGAAATTTTTAGTGAAAAATAGGTATATCTATAACAGTGCTAAATATTTACTGAGTATGTAATAACTGTCAACTAAAAAAAAGTGCTTAGAGGATAAATTTAGAAGAGGTATGAGTATATGAAATTGAAAGGAATGGAGAGACGAATGAAGGTATTTTTTTTAATACCGGTTAGCCTCTTTTTCAACCACTTAATTTCATATCAGGGGCTATCTGCAGGCTGCCATCGCATTTTAAATGTCCATCGTTCTGGGCAAGCTTTTATTTATTGATAAATAAAAGCTTTTATTTATTGATAAAAGCTTACCCAGGGTTGGATAGTGCCAGCCAGGATAGTGAGACCCAAATGAATCTCATGAGCCAGAATACAGGTAACTAAATTAATAATGGATTGAAATGTAAAAGAAAACAATGTTTTAGGACAATATATTGGGTCTTCAAAGGATTTCCTTGAACCCATATCTAAAAGCAAAAAGCTCACAAAATTTTTACTTGACCCCAGGGAAAAAATATTAAACTTTTTTTTTTTTTTTTTTTGTGGCAAGCCAACTTGCGGTCATTAACGCCAGTAACCTTAAGTAGTCTTAATCTTTAATTATTATTATATAGTTAAAAAGAGGATCTCTGAACTCCCATGGCACTATGTGATTCTCACTGCAAGTTAACCCACAACTTTTAAAATATAGAAACCTGCTTTTGCAAACCATTAAATGATTTCATTTTTGCAAAATCAGATAATAGAAGGTTGCATGGTACTTTAGTGAAGTACAATATTTTTTATAGTACTTCACAAAAGCCTTAATGTCTCCCCCACACTCTTAATAGTATAATATAGTGGTATAATACTTATAAGTACTATTCATTTTAATATTAGATTACCAGGTATGCAAGTTTAAAATGTCGTTTATTTCTTAAAATATATACACAGTAATTTAAAAAAAAGTATAATATATTTTATTCAAAGTACTGGCCCTCGCTTTCTACACATTTTGTCCATCTCTCGGGCAATATATGGATACCATTCCAAAAGAATGCTTCATCTTTATTTGAAATCCATTCATCGAGCCATTTTCGTACGTTTTCGAAATTGTTGAAGTGTTGCTCCGCCAATGAGTGTCCCATCGATGAGAAGAGGTGATAATCAGAAGGCGCCAGGTCAGGTGAATACGGCGGGTGGGGTAGGAGTTCCCAACCAAGCGAAGAAATCGTTTCCTTAGTCAATCTGACTGAATGTGCAGGAGCGTTATCATGCTGAAGAATGACTTTGGCGTGCCTGTGAGCCCAATCTGGGCGTTTTTCGATCAATGCGTGACTCAAATTGATCATTTGTTGTCGGTAGCGCTCGGTATTGACTGTTTCGCCGGGCTTGAGAAGTTCGTAGTCGATTTGGTCGATTTTCTCGTTTTTGATCAGTAACATCAAAATCACCACGTTTGAAACGTTGAAACCAACGTTCACATGTCTTGACGGTTGGAGCAAGATCGCCATAAGTCTCAACAAAAATTCGATGACATTCAGATGCCTTTTTCTTTTGATTAAATAAGAAAATCATGACATGCCGCAAATGCTCTTTATTTGGCTTAAAATTAGACATTTTTAACACCAAAGAAAGGTATGATACGTCCACGTAAACGACTTAAAAACAACTTTTGTAAACAAATGACTAACAAACAAAATAGCGTTTAGAGATAAGCAAATCCTTCAATAGGCTAAGAGCGCATTCTATTGGAATTAAAACGACATTTTAAACTTGCATACCTGGTATTAAATATCCAAGGAAAAAAAAATTTTTTTTTGAATAACTTACAACATTTTTTCTTTTACTTTTTCTAACTTTAATTCTAATAAAATTATTGGATATTAATTAATTTCGCAGATGAGTTATTCTATTACATATTTAAAGATACATTCATATCAGTTTCTTTATATCTGATCTGTCATTGCACACTTGAAATTTCTCCTATTTCTTTCCTTCTTTTTTGCTTCAAATTAGGGGGGGGGGATGAAGTAATGTTAATAAAACTCTGCTAGGTTTATTTAATTTGTTACGTAAAAACTTAAGTGAATTTCATATAAACAGCTAGCTATTATAATTTTTGTTGTGTGATAGCCATAAATATTTTACAGTGTATACCTAATCTTTGATCTTCATTTGATTCTTGCTACAATTGTACATTATTATAACAATAAATGATCAAATTGCATTTTTAAGTCAATCTATGGTTCCCTCTCATGTTCACATTATCTTACAGATATAGGGATATAGTGACTAATACTTAAAAATGTATGTTCATAAAAATCCAATAATTTCTTAAAATTGTGAAAAATTTACATTTATCAAAAGTGGTTTGATTTAGTATATGAAGTAAAAGTGAATGCATTTTCCCAATTAATGGTTTCATATTCTTTATTCATAATAAAAATCTGTAAATATCTTTAAAAAAGCCTTACTGAAACGACAAATAGATATGCTAAAGCAAATATAAAACAAAAAGTAAATATAAAATAAAATCATGTACTTACGGCCTTCTGAAGATTTGACTGAATTCGCAGAGACTTCTTCTACCAGGGTCTCTGCACCTTCAGTCTTATTTTGCCGAGTTCCTAATGAATTTAAAATAATACCATAATTAATTGTTACTAAAGATGCATAATACAAATAGCCCTTACTAAATCAAAAGCCATTGATATTAAACTACAAAACACTTTTTATATAAATGGTTTATTGCTATTGTTACAAAAATACCTAAATATTAATTTTAATTTGTTATTTATTATTTGTAGCAAACGTTTCAGCCTAAATTTCAAGCCTTTATCAGAGAAAATAGGGTAATGGGAGAACAGAGACTCATGCTCAACTGTTTCAAGATTTAGTCACTGTTAAGCACATCTCAATCAAATTAAAAAATAAATAAAATTAAGGTTTTCTCTGGTTCCAATTGGATAGTATAGAGCAAAATTTTAAGCTTTGCACTCATGAAATTAACACATAAAAAGCAGAATATACAAGCTTAATGAAACTTGAATTTTATGAACAGGATCATAATAATGATACAGAATGAAAAGGACTTCTTAAGAAAAAAAAAAGATTAATCTTACTTAGAAACTCTTTAAACTTTGATGCAACTTGAGCTGATTTTTTCTTAGGGGGAGCCTTTTTTGTATTTTTCCTTGTAGTAATGATTATTTCTTCTTTCCAGTCATTTTTCTTCAGCTCTACAAGCTTTCTAAACCGCTGATCTAATTGAACCACCTAGAACACAAGTATTTTTTTCAGTTTGATCATGATGAGTAAACATAGAGAGATACTTCACTTAAGGCTAACAAATTAACCAAAAAGCAGTAAATAGTTTTAAAAAATCTTCAGTTGAACCTATAAGGAATAGCATTTATTATAAGGACACACACACACATTTTTTTTTTTTTTTTTTTTTTTTTTTTTTGGTGAGCAGAGGGGTATTAAATGCAATTTTTTTCAATTAAAAATACTTTTTAGAAAAAATGTCATAATAGTTTTGGTTATTATGATATCTACTAAATCAATGCAATAATTATTAGCTAATTTTTTTTCATATGAAAAGCATATAGTAAATTAGAGAAAATAATGAGTTCCTATGACAAATATTTTGCTCTTCATTCTCCGTAATACATCCTCCCCGTAAAGGTTAGCAAGATGTTCACGTTGGCTTCCACGGTCCTCAGACAGATTACCAATACTTTTCCGGGTTCAACCGTGTCTTGGAGTTTTTAGATGCCAAGCTTTTGCACATCAGCCCTGAAGAAGCCATCACATGATGTGCGAAAGCTTAGCACCTAAAAACTCCAAGACACGGTTGAACCCGGAAGAAGTATAGGTAAATATTTTGCTGTCAAATACCCCAACAAATAGTAATCATGTTTTCTCTTGTGGTACTTTACTTTACATGTTACTTTACTTCTATTCTTATAGAATATATTAAATAAAATGAAAATAAAATGTTATTAATACAATAAAAAGGAAAGGTTATTTAAAAAATATAATTTCAAAATTGATAAAAAATGTATTTATTTGAAAATAAATACATAACATAAAAAAGGTTTGAGAGAGCATGGTTAACATAAATTTTTGATAAATTCAGTGAAATACTACATTATCCCTGTATAAATAATAGCAAAAAAAAATTCATTATGTCTGATCCTTTCAAAAGCAACTAAGCCCAAATCAAGAGTAAGATAGTGAAAACTATTCATTACTTAATGAGGAACTATACGGTATACAATTATTCCTTAACTATTAATCAATTAATAGTTAAGGATTTAAATACCGGGTATAATTAATTGTTTAAAATTTATGTGGGATAATAAACCACAACTAAGTTAATATTTATAAATGAAAATTAAAAAAGTAAATAACGAGAGTCGGTAAATAGCTAGACAATGTCAGCTCCTTCGAGCATAAGACGATGTATTCGTATTTCTCGTAAACCACAACTAAATTAATATTTATCTTAACTAATTATTTATGTCAATATATTCCCTTATATTATGATTCAAAGCCAAGGTTTTAGGTTAAATTATTGAGTCCCAAATTTTAAAATAAATGAAAATCAAAATATTATTCAAAGGGTGAAAAAGAGGTCCCATTGGCCAAACACAAAGTGTGTTATTTACCTGTAAATTTAGCCTACCATACTATACTACTGTAAATTCCCTTCATAGACTGTTGATTAAGCCAAGTTTCTAAACTTTAAACTTCATAATTGTTTTAAATGATATTAATCAGCCATTTTCAAAAAGTACAGCTTTTTTTTTTTTTTTTTTTTTTTTTTGTATTTAAAGGACCATTTTGGTGCTAGTAATAATAATTATTCTCCGTTTTAAAAGTATATTTATTAGCAAATATTTCAAAATCACCAGTTACTTCCTAACTTTGTTTCCTTTGTTTTACAATTATGTTTAACATAGAAACTAATAAAAATTTCATGTTTTTATAAACATTCATAATTTATCACTCCCTTGTAGTCTTGTTTACAGTCTGATAGAAGAATGAAACAATGATTAAACCAAGAACGTATATTATATAATATTTAACAAATATAAGTTTTTGTTTAATCACTAGCCAATATAATTTGATTTTTATATTAGACATGATCAGTTGAGACAATCCATAATCAGTTTGTTAACTTTTGGAATACGTAGTGAATTTTAAGAAAAAAAAAAAAAAGTAATTGTCAATATTGGGTCCTTGTAATTTTTTTATTACATTTTCTTTCTATAAAAGCTAGAATTTGTAATAAATTATTGAAATAAATTATACCATTTTAGAAGCCCACCAAGAAGGTCATATGGAAATCAACTGAATTACCAAATTACATATTTATGTTTTAACTGATTTAGCATAGTCTCAATCAGTTAAATCATTGTTTCAAGATTGAATGACAGATAGACCTTAGATCCGAAAGCCATCTTTTGCATATATTAACAATATTCCTGATTTAAGCCTCTTGGCACAAGTGACTTCTCACTTAGCCATAGAATCTACAATCTTTTTTTTTTTTTTAAGTTCAATAATTTATTAAAAATTTTGACTTTAATAGACACAAAAATGAAAAGTAATAAATACAAAAAATGCATGGGAATTAGAATTTAAAAAATCTTAGTATCTCAGCCTAGCATCTTATTATCTTACTCAGGTAGTAAGATTTTTTATTCTAACTTCCTTAGCTTTTCTTGTATAAAATTTAAAATGGGATTAAATACCACAACTAAAGTCATTATTTAAAAAAGAAATATAAGAAAAAACGAGAGTCTAACAAATAGCCGACAATGTTGGTTCCTTCGAGCATTAGATGATATATTCGTCTTACTTGGGGGTTTAGGCTCGGAGTAAAGTGTGGGGAGATGGGGAAATTATCTAGCTGGCCTCAGAGGTGTAGTGGTCAGTATTACTGCCCGGAAAGCAGGAGACCCGGGTTCGAGTACTGGCTGAGGAAGTAAGATTTTTTTATTATAACTCCCGTCCATTTCTTGCATAAAATTTAATGGGATTAAATACCACAACTAAAGTCATTATTTAGAAAATTAATATATTTTATAAGATGCTTTGTCCATTTTTTTCTTTTTAAAAACACTGTAGTTCTTCACTGTTGAAAAAACAAGCCATTTCCTTAATACCAAAGACACACAATTTTCAAAAAACTACTCCATAATGAAGGATATTGCCACCTGAATACATTTTTTTCTAAGTATTTTTAATGGCAATCATATGAACATTATAATAGTATATATAAACAGTATAATATATTGAAATAAACTGGGTTTTAACAAATCATGGTTCAATGAAAAAATAAAACAGCATTCACATACCTCTAGATACATAACATCCCAATAACCCTCGAGATCATCAAGAGTTACTTTCACACTGTCACCATTCTGACTAGACTCATATCTTTCAAGGAGGCTCTTGAATGTACAAAATTTTTCACTGAGAAGCAACTTGGTTTGTCCAACGACTGCCAATATATCACTTTTAATATGCTCCGGAATATTAGTTTCGCCTTCTTTAGACCAAATGTTTGCTTCACTTGTTAATCTAGCAATTTCATTTTGTAACCTCATTCTGAAAGAGAATAATTAGTAATAATCAATATTGCAAACTAATTTTTAGATCAGTAAATCCAAATAAATTAATCATAACATAATATTAATTATAAATATTTCAGTAGGTTACTTATAACAGCTAAAGTGTATACACATACAATTTAGTATTTTTGAATATATAGTTAAGCATACATAATGCCTTTTCTTTTCTTTATTGTATAATATTTTTCTCCAATCAATTAAGCAAAGAAAGTTTGGGAGTTTCTCATAATCAGACCCAAAGCCTTCAAATAAATTTCTTATCACAATAAGGAAATTAGATTAATTTTTTTCTTCTTATATCTCTCATATAATCACTAATTAATTTATAGTGCTGGGAATCTACCAGGGATATCAAGTCTGCTACAATACATACACCCTTAACTGAGTTCCAACTAACATAAGTGTGCTTAAGTCTGCCTACTTTCTTTTCAACAGAAAATTCTATGGACAACTAAAGAAGCTAGCATGGGCAATCCTTTTAGCCTGATGATTGCTTATGTCTATATGGAACACTACCAGAAGAAAGCCTAGGAACTTGCCAGGCTCAAACCTCTAACCTGGTTCCGGTGCATAGATGATATATTCGTGATATGGGAAAACGGGAGGAATGTACTTAAGGAGTTTCTTGATCACCTCAATAGTATACACCCGAGTATCTAGTTCACCATGGAAATGGAAAAGGCTGGAAAGTTGCCATTTCTTGACGCCTGGTTCAAAAAAAAAAAAAAAAAGAAGACCACTCTCTTGGCCACTTGTTGTACAGGAAACCTAATCACACTGACAGATAATTACATGCAGTCTTACCACCATCTAGCTCAGAAAACAGGAATTTTAGTTACCCTGATCAACAGGTCTATAACCATTACTGAGTCAACCAAACAGAAAAAAGAGAAAATACATTTATAAAAGGCACTCAAGAAAAATGGATATGCTGACAAAACTATCAAGAAAGAATTTCACAAACAAGAACACAGTTTTGGAAAACCAAGACCACAGACAAGGAAACAGGCAGACAAATAAGAACAAGGCTCTAGGAACATATTGCCACTGTGAAGAAACTTCAAACTGATAAATCAGCCATAACAGACATAATATCAATCACACCACAGCTTTTGATGAAACCAAAGCCATAGTCAGGATTGACTACTACCATCAGAGTCATCAGGGAAGCCAAAGAAATTGTCAAGTAATCCAACATCAACAAAGATGTTCACAGGGTTAAAAAAAAATTTGGCTCCCAAATATTTGAATATACTGTTTCATTAAAATAAGAAATAAAACTAGACTGGTATTCATACATTTTATATTAATATAAAGATATATACTTTTACATTTTTTTATGAATTACAATAAAGTCGTATCTTGATTTTATTTGCAGTTTACTTAAAATAATAATAAAATAAATAGAAAAACCTTTGAAAAGCAGAACCTTGACTCTCACAGTTCTCAGAAACATTACAAGGGCTGCAATTTTTATTCACTTTTTTGACCGAGTTATCATCTTTGTTCTTGTTATTTTCTTTGCTATTTCGATTAATGAGAGGTTCAGATTTGGTCGAAGAGGTAGAACCTGGGAAAAGAAAATTATAAATTAAACATGGAAATGAACCAGCAAACTTTTATTTAATAACTAGTAGACCAATACAATAAAATAAGCAGAGAGTAGTATTAAAAATTTTAAAACCATACTTTCTCTCTTTAAGAGTTTGAGAGATACTTAAGCACTCTTGAGTTAATACTCCAGATAACCTTTACTGGGTTAATGTGCAAAGTCATATGGCTATATAATGTAGTTAGGTGCTCATAATAAAATACTACACTGTCCAGTATGCTATGGCACCAGTGTTGCTGTGTATGATTTTTTACAGTTCTTTAGTATTGCAGAACTAGCATTGGCAGCAGTGAATAAATGTGTTTGTTTCAATGATCCAATGATGATTTCCAACTGGTTCTTTCTTATTGAAGAACATCTCATATCCTTCTTTGATAACTCTCATACACTCTCCCTTACACTCCCATAACATAATAACTCCCTTCAGCTGCCAATCAGTAATTTATAGATTATTCCACTCATCAAAACATTAATTTATCAACCAATATGACAATCTTTCACGAATAAAGATTGGAGTTTGATAGAGCAGTTTGGCATAATTCTTTACAAAAACAAAACCCTTTAAGCTGAAGAAAACCTTAAGACTTTTTAGAATGAATTTAAAATGAAACTAATGAAAAAGAACTTAAAAACATAACATTTTTTTTTTCAAAATTAAATTCTAAATGTTATCATTATAACAATTTTTAGTGCAAGGGAACAGAATAAAAAATTTAACTGTCCCAGCCAGGACGCGAACCTGGATCTTCTGCTATCCGGGTCGGTACGTTTTCCATTTACGCTGCCGAGACAAGTCTGAAAAGTTACTAAATTCCCCACACTAGTGTCGAGAGTCTAACCTTCCAGGCAGATGAATATATCGTCTTATGCTTGGAGGAGCTGACATTGTCAAGCTGTTTAAATGACTCTCGTTATTTACTTTTAAATTTTCCATTTATGCTACCAAGACAAGTCTGATTAGGTATTAAATTCCCTGCACTAGTGTCCTGGCTGGGACAGTTAGATTTTTTATTCTGTTCTCTTGCACTAAAAATTGTTAAACCTTTACTTTATTTTCTTCAAAAATTAGCTGTCACAATTTTCTTAATGCATATATAAATTTCTTAAGATAGGATTATGAAAATGCACTTGTGTACTTTAAAAGAGCAATAATGGAGAAAATAAATAACTATTTACTACCGTCTTTTGACTTTGGGCATCTTTGAGCCCTGACTCTAGTTGTTGTTTTAGAGGCAGCTTTTTGTTCATTAGTTTTGTTGTTGTTCGCTATAACTTTTGGCTGAGGTTTTGTTACACCATTAGTGACCTAAAAGTAAAGTAATAATTTTAGGTCATTACAGATAGTTTATAAGATTTCAAAATAATAATAAGGGGGTATTTCTTAACATATATCAATGAATAACTTACATATAAAAATAAATAAATAATATAAAGGATATGAAATCAGTCTGAAAAGAAAAACCATCGAATTCGTTAAAAAATAACGGATAACTTAAATTCCTTCAAAATTCATTATCAATAAAGACTTTACCAATAAAATGTTTAAAATAAGTATTCTTTCACGAGTTTTCATACTAAAACAAACTGATTTCCTTTAAAAAATACAAATATAGTATTATAGTATATCATATTTGTATATGACAATATTATTGTATTATGAATTGCAACAAACCTTAAATCAAAATTAACTGTAGTTTGGTTTGAAAAGTTTAAAANTATATTATATTAATTTATAGAAAAAGAATAAAACTATTAGGCTCTATTGCATATTTATGTAAGGATTGTTCTTTGTGTGGTGGATAGAGTGCACAACTAAAATGCTTAATATACTCATAACTCTTGCTCCCACCAAAAAATTGAAAGAAAAGTTTGAACTTGGTTTCCACTACTGGTACCTAAGTCCCTCACCAGAGAGCTCTATTGTCATGGCACTAGTGTACCAATAGACCAAGTATTATTACCTCAAAGAGAGAGCTAGAAGGTTGGTGAAAAATAAGAATTTGTTATGAACAATTCATTAACAGTAAAAGCAAATTAAGGAATGAAAGTGAGAAATTTCTTTAATTATTACACCTACCAACCTGGTGATTGTGCTGTATTGAGAATAGATGATATTTATGACTCAATATAAACATAAATTATAATACCTAAAATACAATCATAAAAACAATTGAAAAAATAATTATAAACATTTTTAATCAAAGTAGATTTAATGAAATTTGTAGCATAACTTCCGCTTTTAATTTTGACAATTTAAAGATTTTAAAATTTCTCAAAAATTGCAGATTGGCATCTAAACTCTTAGACTGTCCTAATTATTGCTTGGGAGTAACATTTGGATACATACAAAATTAATTCTATTTAATGACAACTTAAGGAACACTATCTTCCATAAGTTACGATTTACTAACTTTCTTGTTAAGAACCTTTAGCAAGTTTTCATTCAATTTAACAGCTTTTAGGATTAATATTACCATAAATGAAATGAAAATAATATCCGAGTACAAGATCAGAAGATAGGATAATCAACTCTGAAAGTACTAACTTCTTTAAAGTGTGAAGTCTAAAAGCCTATAAAGTATTAAGTTTGGTTGTACTATCTCCCCTATTGTTAAAATTAATAGTTTGCAGTAAATAAGAAAAATTAATAATTCAATTATCCCTGCCGATGCTAAAAGGTTAAATATAATAAAAAATAATCACAAACCTTATATGAAGTATTTTCTCGGCTTCTTAAAACCCTCCTTTCAACTGGGGCTTTTTCCTCCTGTAAGGAAAAAAAGTATATAAAGGTTTGTCATAGTAATAGTTATTAACATCATAGTAGGCAATTATTCAGCGTATAAAACAAGGTATTACTCCTCCCTGGCTTGATTCCTACATGTAAATACTATTAAATATCAAAAAATTCAATTGGTTACAAATCCTAGTTTATAAAGATAGAAATATTAAATATAATACTGTCAGAGAGAGATCTTCAAAATAGCTTAACAATAGATTGAGAATATTTTACTATCAATTGATCGATAGTAATCGATTGTTAAATAAACTAAATTATTTATTTATTCCCTAAAACTAGGAAAATCTTCTCAGGTGGTATAAAACTAGTTTAAGTACAGTCATGGTAGCACCAGTATGCAGAAGGAAGTATAGAAAGTTCCCATTTACCATTCCATCTATGTAGAGATTGTCCGACCGGCTTCCTAGTGAGGCAACTATAATAATTGTATTGGGGGCTTCTGCATTACTGGTTGGCTGTTGCCCCTTCATATCAACCCACTTTAATTTTCTTGTTGCTTCACGGCCTTGCACTTTACTCTTAGGATGCTCCAGCTGAACGCAATTCCCATAGCTTACAGATACTTCTTCTTACACTTTTCCAGGGCCTCGAGTACCTTTTTCATAATTTCTTCAATACTGGAGACCCCTTCAGATTCCACCCTGACAGCTCGAACTCGCACTGACTGCTTTACAGTCTCGAATTCTATTCCTTGGGTCAGTGCATCAGTACATGTCCTTGGCCGGGATAGCATAACAGCTAGCTGAGTCTCAGGATCACTAAGACTATCCAAAATTTGTAAAAGGCTAGGCTTTCATATAAATCATCCATCAGTGAGGGGTATGAGTTTCTGACCAGTCGGGCAACATCATCTTCAAATTCCTGGAGTGATTCGTTGGGCTTCTGGACCCTGTTCTGAGTTGTGAGTGGTATAACTGATCCCTAGGTACTGCTAGAAGAACTATTAGTGTGTCTCCTCACAGAGCCAAGCACAATGCAGAAGCCTTTGTCCACAGCGATCATCCGTGTACCATAGCCACCGTCTCAAAGAGTGTCTTGAAGTCCTCCCAGAGCATCTTCCCAGGGAATCAAGTTGCGAGCTGGAGTCGCGGGAACAGCAGTAGGTTGATAGGTGTTGTCTTCTCTAGAAGCCTCAAGGGTAACCTTCTATGTGTCATTAAGTTGCTGGGCTAGTTGACTTTCAAGAACCTCCATTCTCAACTTAAGACTACAAATTAATCACTAATTTTTCCCTATCTCAGCTAGAAGGTTAAATAACTTTAAAAAGTAATCACAAACCTTATATAAAATATTTTCTCGGCTTCTTAAGACCCTCCTTTCAACTGGGGCTTTCTCCTCCTAAAAATATATATAAGTTTGGCTTAATACTAGTTATTAAAATCAAAGTAGGCAATTATTCAATATATAAAGCAATGTATTACTCCTTCCTGGCTTGATTCCTACAAGTAAATATAATTAAATAACAAAAAATTCAATTGGTAACAAATCCTAGTCCATAAAGATAGAAATATTATATATAATACTGTCAGAGAGAGATCTTCAAAATAGCTTAACAATAGATTGAGAATATTTTACTATCAATTGATCGATAGTAATCGATTGTTAAATAAACTAAATTAAACTGAGCATTATTATTATTATTATTATTAGAATGTAATGTTTCGTCTTACTATTTTTATGGGCTACAGGCCAATAATAATAAAGAACAAAAATAAATATAAGTTAATTTATTATCACCGTAACCACTACTTATTACAAACTAATCTACTGCCCTTACTAACTAACAAATAAATAAATATACAATTATAAATTACTTACAGCTAACAAATTAATTACTATGTACAAATAAATTAAATATGCTTAAGTACAAAGAGACCTCAAGATAACCTGTTAATCAGTGTCACTTATTACCGACACTGCAAACTACAGATTGCAGAAGTGATTATACTAGGGGCCACCATCAAGCCCTGAGGTACTCACTCACCTAAGTCACATCTCTCCTTTCAATCACTTAGGGTCATAGAGGGAGGGTCTATCAAGAGGTTACCGTCCCATTCTAAACATAAACAAGCTTTTGTTTATCGATAAAAGCTTGCAAAAGGTGGGATTTGAACCAGCAGGATTGCTGAGCTACTGAAATGGATCTCATGATGACCTGGCGCCCCCTGATGATACTGAAACTAGTGAACTGAAGAGTATTGAACTAGTGATTTAAAACTTCTTGATAATGTCCTAATTAAAGAAATAAATTATTTAATAATGATTCCTTTGGGATGATTAATTCCTTTGGGATGCTGCTTTGAAGAGAACGCATTAATTAAAAAATTGGAATGTGTTGAAGTGATATATCTTCATAAAAAAAGAGGATAAAATCTAACTTAGAGAATTTAATAACGAAAAATCAGAAGAGTTATAGAGAATATAATAATTAAAGGTTGGTGAAATAAAAGAGAAATGGTAACAAACTTTCACAGTTCACTATGAAACCAGTTCACCAGATGGTTAAATGGTGTGACCATTTCTCTTTTATTTCACCCACCTTTGATTCAGAACCTCCACCAGCCAGCAATTAAACAGAAGCAAAATAAACTAATAACTGAAAAATAATAAAATTGACAATATCATAATAAATTAAATCACATCCTCTGTATCTTTATAATAAATTTCTTTGTACTTTTAGAAATGTGAAATAATAATAATTTGAAAATTTTTCTCATATTCATTTGTAGGCTGCTATATAAAAGAAAACAAAATATTTAAAAAATAACCTCCTTAAATAACTCAGTAAAAGTTTGTATAAAAATCATATTTTTATATAAATACATATATATTTTTTTAACTTACATTTTGAGGAACAGGAGGCTTTTTACTATTTTCAGACTTACTGCCCAGTTTATTTCTTCCAACAGAAACTGTCTTTTTGTTGACAACAGAAGCAGTTTGCTTGTTTGCAGGGACTACAGAAGATCCAGTTTTAATAGGTTTAGTTTCACCAGCCTGAAAAATTTTAATTTTTTTTTTTTCTGGACCATTGACAAATGATAATTATTGGTCTGTTTATCTTTGCACATAACTCATTTAGTCTAATGATCTATATAAAGATTCTAAAATTTTTTTCATATAAATTAAACATATTAGCTTTATGAAGAGAGGATTGTCGAGAATTCAGTACGGTAGTTGAACAATTAAAAACTAATATGTAGCAAAAACCTCATTTCCAGAACCCTCAACATCTAGGACAAAATATTCCATGTCAAAAACATTAAACACATAACAGACATTTTTAACCATAATGGCTTTACACGACACATAATAAACAGATTCATCAATCAATTTTATAATTCTCATTCCACCCCCCCTCAACTCCAATTCCACCTAGTGACACACCAATATTTCATTTCCGAACCTATATTCCCACTCTATCAGAAAAAATCAATAAAGCTCTAGTTAATACCTTCCTCAAACTACGCATAGGCTTCTCCAACAACAAGCTACAAAATTAATGCACTAAATTGAAAGACCCCATCCCCATAGTGACGAATATAACGCCATTTACAAAATCCACTGCCCCACTCAAAATTGTATGGCAGCATATATTGGACAAACAAAGAACCCCATAAAAAGACGAATCAGTAACCATCAACATGACATTAAAAATAGTAAAACCACCACAGTCCTTTCAAAACACTCTATTACTGGCAAACACACTTTCAACTTTGATAAATTCACACTTCTTGCTACTGAACCCAACCTTGAGAAACGACTTTTAACCGAGTCTATTCACATACATTTAGAACATAACCTCATTAATGACAAAACAGACAAAGACTATATTTCTTCCATGTACAGTAATATTTTTCACATCTTAAAACAAAAATCATAATAAGACCAGCCCATAGCTTTTTTTCCCTCCCACTTTCCTACAGCGATATGTCCTGAACCTTAAGCCATTTAAGCTGTCTCATCCGTTTCCCAGTCCCACGTTCATTTCCCGTTCCTTTCCACAATGGTAAAAAAAATCTTTTTAAAACAGATCAGTCATGATGTAGACTCAGTTGAGACAACTCTCTTGAGAGTTGAGTCTCTCTCCTTGGTATGTACACTTATGAATTTTATTAATAATTTTAAATTATCTGCCGACGTTTCGGCTTAAAATGTTTTTAAAAATACACTTTTTTTAAATTTGTATTTTTGTGGATCTATCTTGACCAAACCCCAACAAAAAAAAAATCTAATAAAAACTATTTTGGTTACAAATTCGGTTTTAATTGTTCAACTACAATGACCGAATTCCCAACAATCCTCCCTTCAGAGAACTTGACAGTCAACAATTCATTCCATATTGATATTAGCATTATTTTCCTCATGGGAAATGAGGGTCTAAAGTGGCATTGATATTTTCTTATTTTCTGAGAGCATAAAAATTTCTGCATTGTATGGATGCACAACTAATGCTTATTTAAAATAATTCAGATATAGTAGCATTAAACATCTAATTAAAGAATCAACCCTTTAACTAACAACATATAATGCACACATCAAATTAAAAAGAAAATAACTTACTGGTTTCCCTATTCCATGCTCTTTAACTAATTTAGAAACTGCTGTTTTTGCAACAGCAGGAGCTTTTGGTTTGTTTGTTGCTTTAAATTCAAACTAAAAAAGACAAAACAGAAGACATTAGTTGATAATTCTCAACACACCTATTTTATAAGCTTAATACTGATTATACTAGTATAAAATATTGTAAATTATTTAAAAAAAAGTATTTTAGCTTTTATTTTAGTAAAATATATTTGTCATTTAACACCCCACGCACACTCACAAATGCATGAACACACACAAAAACATAGATGGGGTACACACACACACAATTAGAATAATAATTAACAGACTTACAATTTCTTGGACCTGTGCTTTCGATCTTGTGTTAGTAGGAAGTTGAAGTTTTGTAAGTCTCATTGGTTGGAACTTGGATTTTTTTTCAGTTACAGCTTCTCTGAATGGAGTCCCACCTGAAAATAACAAAAATAAATAAGACTTCTTATCTCAAAGGTAAAACAGAAATATTTGCTTTAGCAAATTACATTCACTAGAGGTTTAGAATATTCATGACTAATATGAGGGAAGAATTGTCAGGAATTTGGTCTTGGAAGCTAAAGATATAAAAACTTATTTGTAACCAAAAAAATTTTATTTTTATTTTTGCCAGTTTCTAAATTTTTGTTGGTCTAAATTTGGTTAATATAAGTTTTTAATTTTTTAGCTTCAGCTCCCAAGACCAAATCTTAACAACCCTCTTCTAATAAAACTCGACGATCAACAAACCTTCAAATTCATTACTAAATTCACATTAGCTTTAATTAACATTGTTTACTAATGATATTCTTTTTTATGGATTGATCAAAGATAATTTCCAATAATAATTAGAAAAGATAAGCAACTTTTGTTTAATAATATGTATAACAGTAATATATTAATATTTGCATTTATTTACTTAATTTTTAAAAGGAATTTGATCATAGTACTTAAAATAATATTTTATTTAACATATTTGACTACATTGTAAAGCACGTTTAAAACATATAAATTCACCTAAACTCTTAATTCACCATGTTCATTTACAATATTTCTTGATTGATTTTTGGGGGTAACAGACATTAATAATCAATAGACCTTACTAATTGTTGGTATTTTACCCTAGTTCAGAGAAGTCAAAAAATAAAATCAAAAAGCCTTTAGTTCCCGCACAGTTAGTGATATATCCTAGCTGCAGTCAAGAAAGAATGAATGGGCTAGAAAGGAAAATCTGTGAATATGTAAAAGAATAAGTCCCAGAAGCATATTAAATAATTCTAGGAAAAACCAGACAAAAGCAAAACCAAATTTATTAAAAGTGAGAAGAATGAGAGACAACTACACACATACTTACATTACAAATACACAAACTTAATATTTCAGAATAAATTTTCAATTATATAAAGTAACTAAATAAGTATTCCACTCCCCCTAAAAAGTCGCTGATAACCTTGGTAGTTGAGCACCTTAAAACTACAAACAATCAATTAACATAGGTTTAGCAACATCTAAACTTTATATTTTATATTATTTACAAATACAGGAAATATGTATGGCATATCATTGCAGATAAAACCTCCTTTAACTTGATTTGTCAATGCCAGACACTAAGAAGGAAAAGATTTAATACATCCAAAACTTATGTTTGTTTTGGGTGATTTGAATTGAAAATCTCTTTACCAATGCTATATTTTGTTTATTCCTTTAGGTGGTATTTATCAAAAGAAAAAGTATAAAGAAACATTAACAATAATGTTCAGGTTTCTAGTGTTTTAAGGAGCCTCCAGTTTAATATGCAAGATGGCCATTTGTTTTAATTGTCGAACCTATCTTATTAATCTATATTAGACTAAAAAGCTTCAAGTACCTTCTATCACACAAAATTGAATTTCTATAATTTGCTACTAAGAGAGAAAAACTTTTAACCAGTGAGCAAACTCTGTAACCTTGGGAGTTTTAAACTAGGCTTTTAAATCAGAAACTAAAGAAAGCTTAAGACTTTTAAACTTGGCAAGGAAAATTATAATATCCCCAACATTGAAAACCCATTTAATTTTGTTTAATAAGAAACTGTAAAAGCACTGAAATATTTTAACATGATCAAGAGACAATACCTGAATGATGCGCCTTGACAACAGTACGAAATGGAGGTTTTTGTTTTTTCTTTAGTTCTTCCATTTTCTTGAGTTTTTCTGCTTGATAAGCCTTTAGTTTTTCTAATTTTTCCTCCGCAGCTGTTTTCTTTGTTACAACTAAAAAAATAAAATAAATACAAGTCATGCCATTTCTTCAAATAATTAAAATTTCCAAATAAATTGCATTTCTACTGTACTTATTGTGTAAATCATAAAACCTAACTGATAAAAGCTATCATACTATCATGCTCTGCTAGATATTATTAAGATATTTCACACATTCTTTTTTTTATACACTGCATTCCTAATTTAATTTAATAAATTCATTATTTCTGGCCTTCTAGTGTTGCAGGTATAATAATTTTTTTATTCTTAATTTTAAGAGAAGTACACTTTACCTAAAATAGGTGAGACCTTGAAAAAAAAAAATTCATTTGGAGAGTTTTTGACCATAGAGATTAGTAGATGTTTTATTTGTTTGGGAACAGTCAAGGCAGATACAAGAAATACAATTTAAAAAAAGTGTTTTTTATTTTAATTTTCTGCCTATGTTTCGGCTTACATAAGCCATCTTCAGGGCTGTTGAATTCCTATGTCCTAAGAAAGACATATAAGAAAAATTAAATGATTTGCATTATTATTACATAGAATTGACATAACTAATATATCAAATTTTGTGGGGGGGGGGGGGAACTGTAGAAAAATTCACCATACCCAACTATCATAATAATCACATACATTATTTGTGATCATAGGGTTCAGTGGAAACAACACAATCCAGTTGCATTTGAATTTGACAGTTGAGAATTTTTCTACATAGTTGTCATGGTCTTTTTTTTTTTCAGCATAACATTTGATATCATATTGCTTTTAGTTATGGCAATTTTATGTAATAATAATATAAATCATTTAATTTTTCTATTATGATAATGATAAGTATATTATGATTTTCTTAAGACATTATAATTCAACAACCTGGAAGATGGCTTACAATGTAAGCCGAAAGGTTAGCAGATAATTAAAAAATACATATTCTTTAAATTGTATTTTTTAGATCTACCTTGACCGAACACCAACAAAAAAATCCACTAATATAATTCATGAATAGTGTTCTTTTTGTTTAATACGCCCACCCTCCCTCATGAGATAGCAGACTGAGAGACAATAGATGGTTCAGTTGATTTATTATTTCTAATCAAGTTATGTAACCAATCGTCATATTTTCTTTAGGTTATTCATAGATAGAAACATAAAGGTACAGACTCAATTTAAATAAGTCTAAGAGGAAATTGACGATTAAAATTTTAGAACAAAAGTCAAGTTCTTCTTCCTTACTGACCCTGTATTATTCATATTTCAGTATTTGCAAATGGTCAAACAATTTAATGATCATTGACCCACTGTAAAATATAATTCAAAAAATACTGAGCCTTGGTCATGTAGCTCCAGAGGAACCTCTAAGCAGCTTAGTCAGTTAATTAAATTAATACAGTAATTACTTTGATAGACCAGAAGTCTATTATAAAAACTAAGATATATTAATGAAAAACCACTTGACTCTGATAACTACTGTTTCCACACAAATAACATAACACCACTATAATTAAAATTAGACTTTTAGAAATCGTTGAGAGTAGATATGAAGATTAGTAACGAATTATTAGTCCTTAAACAAATATATTAAGTAGCAAAAATAATACAAAATATATTGAGATATTATTTAATTTTAAAAAGTAATGGTTTTAAAAATTTGGTAGAAGCATATAAAGGGAAATACTTTCGAAAATAATATCAAAACAACAGGAAAAGATAAATAGATAATGAAATACAGAATATGTAAGGAAATAAAAGGTATATAAGCATTATTCATTTATGATATAACAATTCTAAAGTAATGGTATATTTCATATAATAATTTACATGAAAGGAAATAAAACAAACCTTTAGGAACGTGAACCTGTCTTAACTGGTTTAAGGCTGCTGACCTCTTGCTCCGCCTATGTTCTTGCAGACGACATGAAACCCTACTTCGAATATCTCCAGTATCCCTTTCGCGCCTTAATGTACGTGCAATTATTTTTGTAAAGTCTGGTGAAGTCATATTTTAATCCTATTATCACTTAAATAATAATAATGGTGTTTTTGTCAACTTCATTTTCCCGCTATTCTTAACTGTCGTTTCAAATTTGCAATGTTGCCAGAAATGAAAAAACAACAAGAAAATATCAAACAAAAATCTTTCCCAAATATTTATAAAATATAGTTTAACAAGTTAACCGTAAATATTTCTATCTAGATCTTTTATAAGCGATTTCAATAAGTAGAACGAATAATTTCGTTTCCAATATTTTTTGTCTATAGCTCACATCAATGCATAACTTAAAAAGCCAAGAGCACATTTTCTGTAGATTATACTATAAAATAATAAATTTATTATTCATTGCATGAACTAAATATTTATTTACATTACAATTGGTAAAATTGTTTTAATTTAATCATAAATTTCTCAGAAACAAGGAGGGGGGGTTGTACCTAAATAAATTATGGATAAATGAGTCACTTATCATGAATTATACAGTAGTATAATCATCTAAAGTATATTTTTTGTAATATAAATATTACGATATATATCTAAGCTAAAACTAATCTTTATTTAAATAATTTTTTTTTTTTTTTAAAGCAAGTCATCAATGGGGGGCCAGTAGGTTTCTCCCCCAGATCTTAGTGAAATATTTA
>KZ808273.1:184768-202953 GCA_000696205.2 Oncopeltus fasciatus
ATTAACTAAATTTTTAAATTTAAGTACATTTTCTGGAGGAATAAACCGAGGATCTAAAGTTACGGCAATTTTAAAATTATATCCCCAAATAATTACTCGCTTAGTTATAATTCTAACTGCTATGAAGCTTATCAAGGCTCTCCTTACCTCATCGCAAGTTTCAACATAAACCTATATAATATATAGTATATAGTATAGTTTCAATATAAACTTATGCCGTGTTCGGATTAAGTGTTTTATGATTATACTGCTATAGTTTAGTTATAAATAAAACCATATAGCAAAAGCATGACTATTTAAATGTAATGTTTTTTACATCTAAAATTAGCCTAATGCAATATAAATTAATATTAAATTTATACAGCCATTTTTTAAGACTTTTGAATTGTTGTTTTAAGGTTTTTAACTACAGTATGTTGTGTTTCATCCACTTATTAAGAGCTGTAAGTGAGTTTTTAATATTAATAATTAACTCTTCGTTTGTTGTTTGATGAATAAAAACAGACAGGACATCTGCAAACAAAAAAATTTCGTTGGAGAATGAAAAGTCATTTAATGGAAAATTAAAAAAAAAAAAAGTTTAAAATTGTCCCCTGAAGAATTGAAAAAAATTTCTGAAGATTTGATGAAAGTATCATTGTCAATTACAAAAAAGTGTTCACTTTCTTCCCAGAACGATAATTTTAATGTACTATTTTACTTGATACAAAGAAGCAGTTTTTGAAAAATTTCCCTAGATCTTCACTGATCCTCCATCAAGATATTAAAAATACGGAGTGTTTAAAACACATATATCAAACGCCCCATAATTATTTTCTGAAAGTAGGATTGGATAAGATCTAATATAATTTTTCAGAATACACACGCAAGCGGGCGATATATATATATTGCTTATGTGCACTCTTCTTTCTGAAATAATGAATCCAAAATAGGAGTTCTATTTTTTTTTTTTTTTCTGCAAACCGTTGGATTTATTTATTGATGGCTAAAATCCATTGAGGCTGAATGGAAGATGTTTAAAATCTCAATATCTTAGAAATAATTATTGAACAAAAAATATGTGAAAAGTAATTTCAATACAGCTCGTTTTTTTTAAATACATATTAATGTATATACGTAAGAATTATTAATCAGATTGAGATTTTTTTGACCGTAGGTATTATTAATAGATGATTTTTGTTGGGGTTCCGTCAAGGTATATCCAAGAAAAACAAATTAAAAAAAAAAAGTGTATTTAAAAAAAAATTATCTGCCGACGTTTCGGCTTACATTGTAAGCCCCCTTCAGGGCTGTAAAAATACATTGTCATGAGAATACAATAATAATTAACAATATTATAATATAGAATTGCCATAATGTAAAGTGATATGAACAGTATGAATGTAGAAACCTATGTAAGAGAATTTGAAAAACATGCAGACAACATCTTATTACAAAATAATTGATCAACATTAAAACAGTAATTTACTACACCTACCAAGACGAGAGAGGAAGTCCTGTCCCAAAGTTCACATTTCCATGACTGAAAAATATAATTTTTCAGGGAAACAACGTGGATGTAGGGTGGGGGAGAGGGTAAGAGGTACAAAGGGAAAGCGGCCTGTTTCAAAAGAGGGCAATAAAGAGGACAATGGAAATAAGGAAGGGTATTTTTGGGAATAGTAGCTTTGGAACTGGGAAAATGTTTGACAGGTTTATTGAGAAGGAGGGCTGATGGTTTTTAGAATGTTCAAAATCTTGAATAAATTGAAGAAATTTGTTCTATGTCCGTTCTGTCTTTCTTTTAAATGAAAATAAAAAGTAAATGACGATAGTGGACGAATAGATTGACAATGTCAGCTCCTTCAAGCAAAAGATGATATATTCGTCTTTCTCGTGGGTTAGGCTCTCGCTAGTGTGTTTGGAATTTAATAAGTTATCTAGCTCGTCCCGATGGCGAAATGGGTAGCATACCAGCCCGGATAGCAGGAAATCCAGGTCCTGGCTGAGACAGATACATTTTTTTATTCTATTCCCTCGCATTAATAGTTTAATATCTACTAATACTATTACGTCACAACTCTCCATTTGTAATTATATTAAATATTAAGGCTTTAAAGCCAATTGTCAATATAATTTTTTTTAATCAGATAAGGGGGAAAGGGAGTGTTTAGGGAATGCCCAAAATTATAATAATGGTAAAGATCTTATAATAATATCCACGGTAAAAAAAAACCTCTCCATTTGAATGTAATAATCATATTCTCGCTTTTATTTGAGTTTGTTAAAACCAGTAGTTTTAAAATGCCTGGATAGTAAGAATAATCACTTGAGTCTTTTTTTTTTTTTTTTTTGTTTAAAAGCTTTTATTTATTGATAAAAGCTCACCCTTGACGGGATTTGAACCCACAGCGCCATGATTGAGGGACCCGAACGGATTCCATGAGCTTCCCTGCCGCCCCGTTATCACTAAGAAGGTAAAATAACACAGAAAATTCACAGGTCGTCCTAGGTAAATTAGTGGGGGCTTGGAACTGGACTGATCACAATGCCTTTGGAAAAACTATACGGCTACAAATCCTAATGTGCGTATAACTTCCTGTCAGGTAGTTATTTATCTCTACGATCGTTCCAAGCGATCACAAATAACACATGAGGCGGATGAAAATATCTCGGGTCTATAAAGCCAATTAAAAATATGTGTGTTTGTCTATGTGTATATATAAGTTTTATATGTGTATAAATTTTTTTTTAAGCTCCTCCAATGTAGGATCAGTGAAGATCCTTAGAAATATTTTTAAAAGATGGTACCGATGTGACTAGTTTGATTTTCCTACAGAGATGGGTCCACTTTCTTAACCTAAGGTATATTTTTTCGGTAAATAATCTAAAAGGTTATTTTCACTACCAATAAATATAGAACTAACATATCTTCTATTATCCGTCTTCATTGGTTTCTGCAAACCATCTTCTGTTGGCGAGCGCTTTCGGACATTGTCCATCTTCTTGGCCGCATACATGTGTTCACTCTTTTGTCCGTTGTCTTGCAGATGGTTTGCGTAGTTGGAGTCCCGTTTATTTCGTTTGTATGATCGTGCGTGTTCGTCAAATCTCGTTTGTCCTGTTTGTCCTATGCACGTCTGGTTACATGTGCAGGTCAGTTTGTATACTCCGCTGGAGTTGAATGTTTCAGTCTTTTTGTTGTTCGTGTGTAGATTGCGTTTCAGTGTATTGTCTGTTTTTAATGCTGTGAGTATTCCTTCTTTTCAAATAGGTTTGTGAGTTTGTAAGTTTCAGTTCCTGTGTATGTTATTGTGAATCTATGATTTGCCTGTTCTTCTTGTTGTCTTTTCGTGTGTGTTTTGTTGTTGTATATCGTAAGTAGTTTGTCCATAGTGGTTTATTTGTATCCGTTGTGCGCAATTGCGTATATCGTCTATAGTTCTTTCTTTTGTGAGTGGGGTTGTTTTCATTCGTCGCATTAAATGTCTGAATGCTGCGAGTTTGTGTTGTGATTGATGATTTGATGTTGCGTGTATGGTGGTGTCAGTGGCTGTCGGTTTTCTGTATATTCCGTAGGTCAGTCTGTCGTCCGTTCTTGTAATAGTTATGTCGAGGCATTGATTGTTTTGTTGTTTTCTTTCTCCATTGTGTATGTGATGTTGGGATGTAAGTTGTTTTGGTCTGTTAATATGTCTTCTCCGTTGTCTTGTGAAAGTATGCAAAGTATGTCATCTACGTACCTGTAGTAGTGTTTTATGTTGTATCTTTCTTTAAGGTTCTTAATGGGTGTGTCTTCTAGGTGTTCTATAAAAGTCTCCATTAGTACAGAGGAAGTCGGGTTTCCCATTCCTAATCCGTCTGTTGGTCTGTAAAGTTTGTTGTCGAATAAGAAGTAATTCTGTTTTAGTATTGTTGAGGTTATGTTTCAGTTCTTCTATGAATTGTTCATCGTAAAGGTCCGTTTATCCGTTTTTTAGTATGTCTATTTTTTCTGTTATTGGTATGGAAGGGTATAAGTCTTTTTTATATCGTATGATACGAGTTTTGTCTGTTCTGTGATTGTAATGTCTTGTAGTTTAGTGATTAGGTCTGTCGTGTTCTTTATTGTGTAAGTGTTATGTAGGTTTAGAGAATCTTTAATTAGTTTTGCGGTGTGTGTGGCGAGTTTGTATGCTGGTGCCGGTCTGTAATTTATTACTGGTCGTATTGGTATGTCTGATTTGTGTATTTTCGGTTGTGCTCGTAGCGTTGGTGGTCCAGGATTCATGTTAATGTATTTGAAGTGAGATCCGTCTAGTATATTTGGACATCGTTTAATTGTGTTTCGTATTTCTCGTTGGTATGTATCTGTAGGGTCTGTTTTTAGTTCTGTACAGTTTGTTTGTCTGATAAACTCTTCTGTTTCGTTGTTGTAATCCTGTATGTGCATAATAACTGTCACGTTACCTTTGTCTGCTTTAGTCAGTGTCCTTACACCTATTGTCGTCGCGGAGTTTTTTCTGTATGTTTTTAGTTGTCTTGGTTTCTGTCTGGCTATGTTTAGCGTGGATTCGGTGCTTTATGTTGTTGGTCAGTAGGTCTGCTACTCTGTGTCTCATCTGTGCTTGATTCTCTTGTTGTATGTATGTTATTATGTGTTCTGTGTCTAGTATGATTGTTTCTATTTGTTTCTGTATATTCCTGTATTGTAGATTATGTTTGAGTCCCTTTTCCAATGTATCTATTTCGTCTTTGTTGAAAGTGATGTTTTTCAGGTTTACTATGCGTTTGTGAAATGTTTGGTTGTTCCATTTTACATCTGAGTGGTTTGTTTGTTTAAGTCGTAGTTTTGTGAGTTTTTTGTCCATAGTATCGTACTTTTTTGTCAGTTCTGTTTTTATAATGTCCTTTATGTAGTGTAAGTATGTAGGCAGTATGTGGTGTAGGTTTAGTTGTGTCAGTTTGTTTCCTGTCTCTAGGTAGAGTTTGTAAATTTCGTTGTTCAATCTGTTCTTTTTAATGTATAGTGAACGTATTTCTGTTTTAATCCATAGTTTTTGTGCATTTATTTTTGTGTGTTGTGCTGCAAATGATTTTGTGTTAATGTTTATTGTAGTGTATCAAGGTATTATGTTGTGTGTCTGACATTGTTTGTTGAATTTGATGTTGGCTATTGTCTTGTGTAGCTGTCTAGTCTTGTTAAGCATGCGTGTTAGTAATACCTTCGCTTGACTAGTTGTGTCAGGTAAATAATCTAAAAGGTTATTTTCACTACCAATGAATATAGAACTATAATATATTCTATTATCTGTCTTCATTGGTTTATGCAAACCATCTTCTGATGGCGAGCGATTTCGGACATTGTCCATCTTCTTGGCTTCACTCTGCACAGTGAACACATGTATGTGGCCAAAGAAGATGGAAAATGTCCGAAAGCGCTCGCCAACAGAAGATGGTTTGCATAAACCAATGAAGACGAATAATAGAAGGTATGATAGTTATATATTTTTTCCCTTGCAATATCTTGTTCAGGGCCACTTATATTTTTGGAGGAAGCTAACTGTAGAATTGAATAACTCGAACCTAATTTTCCTCCTAATACCTCCTTCAAGAAGATAATAAGGGTCAAGTATATATTAAAAAAATTTCAGTTAAGAAAAAATTATCTTCCAGTCAAAAATTCTCCATATGAAAAGTAATTACCTCTTTGGAATAACTATTTATTAATTAATCTATTTAAAGAATTTTCTTTTTTAATAGCTGCTTGTGATGGCAAAATAAAAATCTTTAAGGGGAAAATTTGATTTTTTCCAAAGATCCTTAATCTACAACGCAATTTCTAATGAAAATCCAGTTTTAATGCTTTGTATTTGCAATCGATAAAAATCGTTTGTTCAACTTGTCATTTGACTTAATCAGCTGGTTGTTTGGATTGTGCTCATCTAGTAGATGACAAGGTTGTTGCTAACTAGGTTTAATGGCTAGCTTGATGTGTATTTTTACTTTCCCTCCATCTTGCATAGTGTAATCTGTTATGATCTAGGTTTTATTTTAATGCCTTATATTGCCGTTAAGGGATTTGCGGCATCAGCCTCCTAGCTTATCAACAATTTGTTTGACATGACATTTGAAGATCCATTTTTTGTTGTTAAAGAGTAAGTATTATTTGTATTTGTTCTTAAGAGTATGCCATTTTATTTTTGCATCCTGATAGAATTATTTTCTGAATTGAATATTAAATTTATGAAAATATTTAACCTTTGAATAATTAGTTATTCAAGATCTTAATGATCACTTTGCTGTTGTGTTTTTAAATGTAGAGCTCATTATAGCAACATATTTTCTTTCAAATAAAAAATTTGGAGTTAATTATTTGCAACTTTTCTTATATTTGTGTTACTGAGTTGCTTATATATACTTGGTTTTAATTAATAAAGAATTAATTCATACTATTCACCAGGGCTTAGAAAATTAGTTTATGATTTCAGCTAACCAAGGACTTTCTTATTATCTAGGTTTGCTCGTCTTATAGTTAATATATAAAAGTTGTGAACCTGCATTTTATTTTTATCTGTAGGGGAATATAAAAATTTTATATTTATTCCATATTTTCACTAATATGACCTGAACATCTTTTTTAATGTATTGCTGTACTTCTTTGGAACCTTATTGCAAAATTTATAATTTTATCTAATTTATTATGGGTATATCAAGCTATTCACATTAGTACCATGAATGAAACATACCACTTTTGAATTATTTTATTCAGTCTTTGCTTGGTCCTACGTTGGAGAAGCTTAAAATACCACTTTTTAAAAATTTATGTTTTCTATTTAGCTCTAGCACCCATACTTTTAATAATAATGCCAACAGATTTTGTATTTAGGGTTCTGTGTAATCATTAAATTTAAGTAAAAGTCTATCTCCACATAAAATAAATACTGAATATTAAAATTAAAATTTTATTATCTAATCATGATTGATAATTGTGATAATGTTCAAAAGGAGAGTTTGTTGACCATAGATATTATTCTTAGATGATTTTAGTTGGGGTTCGGTCAAAGCCTTGACCGAACCCCTACTAAAATCATCTAAGAATAATTGTGGTAATGTATTCCCACACCTCGCATGAGGTAGAGTTTTTTTTTTCTAGCTCCCTGTACGATTCAAATTAATAATGAAATGTGGGATTAAATTACCACAATTATCATCACGATTTGAATGTCAGGTAGTGGCCCTTTACAAAAACGAGAGTCTAATAAATAGCTAGTAATTTTAGCTTTGCCGAGTACTAGATGATATATTCGTCATACTTTGTGGTTAGACTCTGAGTGAAGAGCGGGGAACTAAAAATTTATCTCAGGTCCCTCAGTGGCATTGCTGTTTAACACATCTGCCCGGATATTGGGGAATCCGGGTTTGTTCCCGTCTGAGGTAGAGTTTTTTTTTCTAGCTCCCAGTAAGATTCAAATTCAAATTTTATTATTATTTGAGGCCTTTTGATGTCAGAATATCATCTTCAGGACCTGCTTATCTAAATTTTCTTTTTCTTCCACCTGAGCTAGGCCTCGAATAACAAAAAATATTTTGTAATATGTTTGTATTTATATATTAATATGTATTTATANATATTTCTTTATATTACTAAGCTTCTTTGGGGCAGACTTTTCAATTTGTCACTTAGCTTCAATTTATTTTATTTATCCCTTTTCAATTTATTTTTAACTTGATAGTTATGTCATTTATTCCATAAGTAATAATTTGTTCAACACATCTCTTGAGTTTATGAGACGTGTCTCAATATACAGGCAACACTTCTTACCAATACTAACCCCTGTATATTTGTTTTCTCCCTAGCAGAATTGGATACTGCTCATTGAAATCTAATTAAAAACATATATAATATATTTCAAAAGTTGTGAAACATGTATAAAATATTCTGCTACTACATACTAAATTGTATTACAGAGTTGGATCCATTGTTTTTGGCTTTACACCAATGTTAAATGTTTCAGAACTTTGTTCATCTTTAAACAAGCTTCGTGTTACTAGGATGCACTGGATTCACAATTCTAAGGCTATCTAAAGTATGTAGTGAATTAACTGTATTGTGTCTCTAATACGTACCTTTAAACTATAAGATAACATTCCCTCGTGGTGACAGTGCTTAACTAGCTTAAATTCATTGATAGTATTTATTTTATTTATTTTTATTATTATGTTTTAAGCATAATACAAATAATACACACACACACACACACACTCATATATATATATATACATACATATATCAGATAAATTTGTTTAAAATAATAACATGGATATTCTCTATAAAAGGAAATATTCTTTTTTTTAGATTGTCAATTAATAAAAAGCTGATTTTGAATTTAAGAAAAATGTATTCTTATTTTTGTCTTTAATTTTTACACAGCAGTAAATTGAGGTGAAGGCTTGCTTTAGAATAGGATGGTAACCTGTAAATAGCCCCTTCTTCCCTTCCCTCTATGAGCATAAGTTGTTGAAAAGGAGGCACAAAAAAAAGAAAAAAAAAAAAAAAAGAGAATACAAGCAGATATAACCATTTTAAGATATTAACCACTCATAGTGCATTAATCTTGAAGTTCAAGCCTGAGACCACTTTTTACAGTTTTTCCAGAAAAATGAATCATTAGAAATGAAAAAAAAAAAAAAAAAAAAAGAGGCTAAATTTAATTTTAATTGAATTTATTAATATTAGTTTGAGGTAAAAGAGATGGAAAGCAATATTTTTTCTTGTGGTTTTTAGGATTGAAATTGTAAAGGTGAATTAATCCCTTTCTTTATGAAAGATAATTTTAGTTCTTTGATAATCATCTCAATGACTTCGTCTTCTATTTTTATGATGTTCACGTAGGCTTCCACAGTCCTCAGACATATTTACCAATACTTCATCCGGGTTCAACCGTGTCTTGGAATTTTTAGGTGCCAAGTTTTCGCACATCGTGTGATGGCTTCTTCAGGGCTGAATGGAGAATGAGAGCGTCGTTTTTATTTTTTATTTTTTATTTTTTTTTTTTTTACTTCTGCCTCATTTGTAGTAAAAAACTTAAAATTAACAATTTGCTATGAAATAGCAGTCCGTGAGCTATGGTGGTGTGAGTGTAATTTGTACACCACCTATAGCGACCCTTTTACCCGTAGGTATGTGCGGGTTGTGGTGAGAGATTATAATCGGACGTTGAGCTCCGAGGAGCTTTACAATTAAGTAACCGGTGAGGCATAACCGGCGTTTATATGAAGTATTCGAGAGCGTCGCTGGGTGCAGGGACCTTATATACCCCCCTTCGTACGGACCTCAATCTCAGCCTGCCTTCTCATTGGTTGTTCATTTTTCCCGGGGAGTCTGCTGCTTTCCTATTGGTTGCTGCTTCCCAATGGGCGTGACCTTATGATGTCAACTCTTTGGAACAGCAAGTCTTGTTTCTGGTGCCAATAGGAGCTTCCCTAACTGGTTTCCTCTGAAATAAAGCGGGTTTTCAGTTCTGACTTAATTTATAACCATCTTCTTTGTTAATATTATCTGGATTCTTTGCTATTTCGATAGCTTCCCTAATTGTCCATCAGTAGTAGTTGCTCTCTTTAGCAATAATGAAGGCCTTTCAAATTGTATGTGAGGGCTAGTGTCTGCAAAATGCTCTGCTAAAGTCGATTTTTCAGTGCATCCGTGTTTTATGTCTGCAATTGCTCCTTTAATCTGGTATCGATGGTTCTGCCAGTCTCACCAATGTATGATTTTCCGCATGAGCAAGGAATGTTATATACCCCTGGAGGCCCAACTTGTCTTTGGAATTTGGAAGAATGTCTGCCATTTTCTTATCCATGGTATACATTGTTCTAATATTATGCTTTCTTAGAATCCTGGCTATCTTTTCAGTTCCTTTTACATAAGGGACATCGCTTACCCTCTGTATTCTTTCTTGTTATCTTCCTCCTTGTTCCGTCATCGATTCCTTTTTCTCAGAACCCTGTCAAAAACTTCCTTTTCATAGCCATTTTTAATAAATGCGGTCCTTAAGTGTCTTTTTTCCCTGGGTAGTTAGTCTTTTCTGACAATATCTCTGCTCTGTTGAGTAGAGTGTTTATGACCCCTTCTTTCTGAGCCAGGTGGTGATGCGAGTTTGTATGAAGATATCTGTCTGTGTGTGTGTGTGTGTGTGGGTTTTCTGTATACTGAGTGGCTGATGCAGGCTGCATCTGTTTCATTCTACCAACACGTCCAAAAATGGTAATTTTCCAGCTCCATGGTGAATTGTATTCTGGTATGAATTTTATTTAAGTGATTGAGGAACAGATCTAGAGATTCGCGGCCGTGCCTCCAAATAACAAAAGCGTGACCTTATGATGTCAACTCTTTGGAACAGCAAGTCTTGTTTCTGGTGCCAATAGGAGCTCCCCTAACTGGTTTCCTCTGAAATAAAGCGGGTTTTCAATTCTGACTTAATTTATAACCATCTTCTTTGTTAATATTATCTGGATTCTTTGCTATTTCAATAGCTTCTCGAAGCTTTGTTCAAATGCTTCCATGTATAAGTCTGATGCAATAGGACTTAGAGGCGATCCCATGGCTGCACTATCGAGCTGTGAATATTACTCCCAGTTGATGAGGAAGTAAGTGGATCTTAAAAATATCTCTGCGAGTTTTAATTCCTCCTCAGTGAGAAGATTCTTCATCAGTACCAGTGTCTCTGCCACAGGCACGTTAGTGAAGAGGGACTTCCTCAGCATCGAAACTCCCAAGGATGTCTTGCTCATCGGTTCTAGTAGTCCTGAGAATATCGATGAAATGTCTGGAATCCTTTAGGTGGTGCTCAGTTTTCCTGATGTTTGGCTTCAACTTCTCTGCTATGTATTTCCCTATGTTGTAAGCTGGTGAACCAATCGTGGTGACTAGGGCCTCATAGATATGCCTTCTTTATGAATTTTTGGTTGCCCATAAAGCCTAGGAGGCATGGGGTCTGAAATCCTGAGAGGTTTTAGTTTCATGCGGTTGTCTTTGCTGGAGTTTATAATAAGCATTATTCTTTGAATAATCATCCACCGGTATGATGAACAAGTCTTCAAGTTTCCTCAAGTCTGCCAAATATATGCGTTCTTCTTTTGTAAGGTTGGTCTTAGGTGGATTAGCCTTCCGCAGAGCAAGACTGACATCCTGTCGGACGGTTTCAGCTATTCCCCGTTCTAAATTCATAATGGTCGCTTCAACGCTCGTTATAATCTTCTCAACTGGAATCCGCTTAGGTGCAATGGCATAATTAAAACCTTTCTCTAAAACTCTGAGAGTCTCGTCAGGGAACTCTTCATTGGTGAGGTTGATAACAGTCTTCCTTAGTGAGCCTTTGATAACGTTCTCAGTTCTCTTACATGCAGACAGTTTTTCAAAATCTCGTTTCTGAGTCTCAGTATGATTAACAATGTCACGACATATGAATGTGCGAAAGCTTGGCATCTAAAAACTCCAAGACACGGTTGAACCCAGAAGAAGTATTGGTTCTAACTTAACGTTTTTTGGAATATAAATAAATAATAAATAAATNCACACACACACACACACACACACACACACACACACACACACACACACACACACACACACACACACACACACACACACACACACACACACACACACACACACACACACACACACACACACACACACACACACACACACACACACACACACACACACACACACACACACACACACACACACACACACACACACACACACACACACACACACACACACACACACACACACACACACACACACACACACACACACACACACACACACACACAAATTGATATATTTTTAGCTTCACCAATACAGAACCGCTAAAGATTTGCTGAAATTTCTCAAAAATCACTACAAAATGAATAGCTTCAAGTGAATATATATATATAGTAATCAAGGATAGGTGGGATTAAGAGTGCAGTGCACACACAAAAAGAAAAAATGACAGGGAGTAAAATTTTCGGAGATCTCTCGCCTTTCGTCGGTGAGGAGTCTCGAAGGGCAAGAGATCTCCGAAAATATTACTCCCTGTCATTTTTTTTTCTTGTATGTGCTCTGTAAAAACGGGCAAAATTTAGCTTACGATAAAAAAACAATAAAAAAAAAAACCATTTATTTGAATCGTACAGGGAGCTTGAAAAAAACTCTCTATTACAGCCGGGGATCCCCAAAACTAGTTTGAGTAACTGGTGCACAGCTCTAACAATGAGTGAAGCACCATGAGTGTTTTAGGGTGGTCGGTGCGCCTTTGTTGGAAGTGAGCTTCACTTGCTAGTGCCTCCCTCCCAACCCCTGTTATGATTGCACCCCCATCCAGCAGATGTCTAGGGCCTATTGAATCTCAATAGGGCATCGTTTCGGGTCGCTCTTTTCCGCTACGTACGCCCATGTGTTGCAGCATTCCTCTTATTATCCAAGATTTAAAAAATAATACTACTTATTCTTGAAACAAAGGAAATCTTTAAATAATTCTTTGCCCAGTTTAGGCAAAAGCTATGCTAATAACGGACTTTCACCTTCACTTGTTCACAAAATCATTTATTTTCCTATCGATTAAACGACTTTCGATATTTATTTGATATTGATGTACGCAGGTCTATTTTTTGAAACTTTTCCATAAACAACGACTTATTATTTTCATTTATTTATTTATCTATTATTTTTCTTCTTTTTTTTTTTGCATTCATCCTTTTTCCCTTAATCCAAATGTAGGATATGTGATCCATAGAATTTACTAACTATGCAAAAATTATATTTTACAAAAAATAAACTAATAGTTCAGCATTACTTTCAAAAGTTGATTTATGGGTGCTGGCATAGTTAAGAGGATCTGAGTTAGGTGTTTTTGGTTCCTACCCTGAGCACCTTTTATCGAGAAAAAACCTTGCTCAGTGCTAGGGGTTTTAGAATAGAACATTAGAAGTATGCAGACATCCTCACTCTTTATGACCTTAGCAGTATTACTAACCTGTTTTTTTTTTGTTTTTTTTTCACAATCTGAATAATTTGAATCTCAATATATTTTAAATGGAGAGTTTTTGACTTTAGAGATTATTAGTAGATGGTTTTTGTTGGGGTTCGGTCAAGGTAAATCCAAAAACTACAACTTAAAAAATGTGTATTTTTTAATCATCTGCTAATGTTTCGGCTTACATTGTGAGCCATTTTCAGGGCTCTTGAAATACAGTGTCATAAGAAAAACATAAAAAAAATAAATGGGCAAAAGAAATTTTTTAGATGGACATCTTGGGTGATGGAAGAGTGGGAGGTATGAGGCGGTAGGTACAAAGAGAGAGTGGCTTGCATCAAAGGGGGCAAGGAAAAAATGTGGGAATTATTGCGGTTAAGTAGCCTAAAAAACTAGGAGACAAGTTAGACAGGTTTATTTTGGAGGAAAGCTTTTTTTTCAGAATAAGGTTTTTCAGAATAAGTTGAAGTTATTTGTTCTATTTCAGTTCTGTGGTTAACTGGTTTGTGTTGCAAGTTAATGTGAACGGTTTCAGATACTAGGCTTTTATGTTCATAGGGTTTTGTGGAAAGAATGGTAATGTTATCCAAGTCGAATGTTGTCGAAGTGTCCTTCATGAATTACGTGTTTTGTGAGGGCAGCATTAGTTTTTTGTTGATGTAATTTCCGTGATTGTTGATTCTACTGCAAATAGGGTTTTCGGTTTGCCCAATGTAAGAAACATGGCAATTAGGAGTGGAACAAAGAATTTTATAGACAACATTGTTTCTGTTAGGAAGGGGGATGGGGTCTTTAAGTAGGGTGTAAATGAAATATAGTTTATTGTCGGTGGAAAAAGCAAGCTTAAGATTAGGTAAAGTTTTTCTAAGGGATTTCTTCTTTTTTTTCTAAAAGTTTTGGATCATACGGGAGAAAACAGAAGGTGAGGTCATTATTTTGGGAGAGGGGGAAGTGGAATTAATATTAGCTTGGGAAGTGGAAAATTAGAACAGCCTAGAGGATGGCTTACAATGGAAATGTTGGCAGATAAATACACATTTTAAATTGTATTTTTTGGATCTACCTTTACTGAACCCCAATAAAAAAATATCTACTATCAATATGTTTTACTTTGATTATTTTATGAAAGATAGTAATTTGGTATTAGATAATTTTAGTTGGGGTTCGGTCAAGGTTCCTTGAGGTAACTAAAATCATCTAATAATAATATCTACGGTAAAAAAAACTCTCCTTTTGGATATTAATTTGGCTATTTTTATTTTCAGAGAAGTTGCTAAAGCTTTACATAAAACAAGGAGCCTCTTTCGCCGCTGGCTAGAACTTCAAGAGGATATCAGAAGTAACATTTCCAAAGATGAATTAGAATGGACAACCACTGAGCTAAGGAATTCTCTGCGTAGCATTGAATGGGACCTCGAAGACTTAGATGATACTATAGATATCCTTTTTTATACAATAATTTTTTATTTTATGTTATTCCAAACCAACTCTCATTTGCTGATCTTCAGAATTGAATGTTACTGTTTCTCTATTTATAGTGAGTTTTCTCTTATATAAATATTGAAATATAATTATAAAAATTCAGAAGTGTTAAATATTTTGGGATATTGTTATTTTTTTTATTAAATTTATTTAATTAACTGTGTATGAAGTATTTTATATGAAAAATATTTATATTTTTTAATTTAAGTTTTATTGAAGAATAAATGAGAAGAATAAATATTTGTATTGAGGAATATTTTAAAGCATTTTCAAGGACGACACCTTTGCCCTAAGGCAATATTTGTAACCCTTTCAAAGTTGCCCATAATTGTAGAAGCATAGGTCATGCTCATATATAATTAGATACTTTGTTAAAACAGACACAGCCAACTTTTAAAGTTTCAGGAAAATCTGTTTATTACTTATTAATTTATATTTTTATAATTTACTGCAGTAGATTAGTTATCAAACAATACAAATCAACAGTAAACACTCATCTTCAATATTTACTTAGCCCCCTTCCCCGCTATACTACTGAAACAATTTTTTTTTACAGTATAACTGTTATAAATAAAAAAAAAACCCAGTTATTAACAATGAAAAAATTAAGCAATAAAATATTTAACTCATAATTTAGCCACACTAGAGTTGTTTTTATTACATCATTTTTGTCATTTTTTAGATTTTATATATATTTTCAGAACATATAAATATCATTCAATATGGAAAATGAATGGCAAATTGAAAAAAAAAAATAATCCCTTTATGAATTTTAGCAGGAGGTATAAAAAAAAAATTATGAAGCTTTATTAATTAATGCTTTAAACTTGAAGAGAGGGGATATCTACAGGTTTTCACCTGATTTTGAACACCTCTCTCACTGGAAAAACTTTTATTTCATGATAAAAGGTCATGCAAGACAGGATTCGAACCTGTAGCATTTAACTCATAAGTCCCAAACGGATCCCTTCATTTTAGCTGGCACCACTAAATCAACTTTTGAAAATAATATGTGAATTATTATTTTTTACCTTTCTGTTTAGGTAAATTGGAAGAAACAATGATGCCTATGACCTTCCCTTGTTTAGTAACATAATAATGTTTTCACTATCATATTTTATATTTTAATCAAAATCAATATCCTCATAGTTTTTTATTGTAACTATATTTTTTTTTTTTTTGTGAGTATGCATCTATTAGTGTGTGTTTGTATATCTTATTTACTAAATANCTTAATAAATACACACATTAACAGATATATAATATACTCATATAGTAGTAACCTTTATAATAAAATTTTTTACAGTTTTATAAATTTTGTAAGTTTGTTATTTATGAAAGGTTCGTGTTAATAATGAACCAGTCATGTAATTGAGATGCTATTGAAATATTTATTAAAAGTAGTGTATGTAATTTGTTAACTGTGATGATTGGAGCAAATGAAGATTAGACATGAAATAGTCATTGTAGTATAACATAGGCCAACAGCTATTTTAGTGCCAGGGTATTTGGAGCTGATTTCATGTGAATTCAAATATGGTATTACTTTTTGCCTAGCAGCTCAAATTTAAAGATATGAACAAATTTTAAATTATTATATTATATAAAGATATATAATATAATATAATAAATTAAATCCATGGATCAAACTTGGAATTATTATATTATTATATTTTGTTGTTATATCATACAATACTATATATAAAGAGAGAGGAAAAGCTATCAACTAAATAAAAGTCAAATTAACTAGTTATTTATTGAACTTCGGCAGCTTTTTTTCTGTGAAATTCTTGAATGTATTTTAGAACAATCCCTTTTTAAACTCCAGCAATAATCTTAATAGGAAATTAAAATGAAATTTTGGTTCCTTTTTCCTGTAAATTTTTGTCGTTCAACCTGGAAGCCAGTAATTTAGGAGCTTTTTTTTTTTGGCAGATTGAGATCTCTGGTAAGGTTATTTAACTCATCCTGGTTCAAAGGCTGAGGAATTAATGGCATCCCCTCATAATTATTGGCACCTTCATTAGTATCAGATAGGTGATCAGAGGAGAAATACTCATTCTCAAAGAGCTCTGATAGCTGGGATCAGCACTTCCTCTGAGTCAGGGACCGGGGGTTTTGCAGAGGCTAAATCAGGATAAGTCCACTTGCTATGGTTCTTTTGATTGATTCCAGAAATAGCAGTCATCTTAGTGGTTTTGGGGTTCTCTCCATCGGTACACTGAATTTCAAACTTTTTATTTTCCTGTCAGTCCAAGTAAATGTTCCGTACAAGTTTTACACACCTGATGCATTGTCCAGGTTTTATCCTAATCACCAAGACTTACACCAAAGTATCCTAGATAAGCTCTCTTTACTAATTCACTAATAGTTTTTCTTTTAACGTGTATTCTCCGTGTATGTTGCAAAACACATCATGTTTATTTACACAACTTCTACATGAACTCATTTTATTTCTATTCAACAACACAAATGCAATACAGTAAATTTTAGGTTAAGTTTATAACAACTCTTTCCAAAACACTACATGTGAGGCCAAGTTCGATTTTCCCTGCATGGTGAGAACTCACATATTAACCTGAACTCTAGTTGAAGCCTTGAAGGTCACTTCAGTTACCAGACAATGCCATCTAGTAGATTTTCCTGGAACTAACAGGATGGCAGACTGACAATTGGGCAAATATACTGAAACCAATCCTTTATATATGTGATTTAGAACCGCACAAAATGGAGTTAGAACTGCACGTTAAAAAAACTCTGATATAAAAAAGTAGAGCTTATAGAGAAAACTGTTTTTATATTTAGTATCAACAACCCAAATATAGTTCATATAAGTTTTTTTATTTTTTATTTTTTTATAGAGAAAACTGTTTTTATATTTAGTATCAACAACCCAAATATAGTTCATATAAGTTTTAAAAATCTAGGCCCCGAAAAAAAATTTTTTTTAATCTATAGTCCTTAGTAATGTAATGTAACCAGCCTTCTACTACCAAATGTTCTGTTTGATAGCCTTTAAAAAATACAATTAATTATATGTTTCATAATATTACAGCTTAATCCATTCAGTGCTTGAATTTTAAAATATTTATTCTCTAGAACTCATTTGGATAGCATTTAGCAGTAGAGAACCTATCAACAAAATATACAAAAATGAATTATAGTTTTGAAAATAATCGTGGAAAACAAATTGTAAACTATTTATAACATAAAAGATCCATTTCCTTGTTCAGGTACATATATACATGTAATATTTTATATACAAAAAGTATATAAATAAATTTGGTCAATAATTTTAATTTTTAATCAGCTCTTGTGCAAGATGATTGTTTCTCTTCACTTTCAGCCTAATTTATGAATTAAAGTTTGAACTTTGACTACTATTTATTTTAAAATTTGTATTTAGCATTTTCCTTAATGGAATATTACGTATTGTCGAGAAAAACCAGTCAAAATTTAAAATTGATAATAAGGAACTAACTAGCAGGCGCCATTTCATTGACCAAACAAGGGAAGAAGTTAAGGTAAGTTAATTTTTTTTTTCGCACTTTACTAGAAAATTACTATAATTGTTCAGTTGCATGCAATTTGTTGACAAAATGTAAATATTATCAGGCTTTATCGGGTATTTTAATGATTTTAAAGAAACTTAATTATTAGATTTTCAAATGGAAATTTTTTTTTTTTTTTTTTGTTGGGTTAGCCTCCCTTGCAACC